>KN167904.1:59171-70052 GCA_000757745.1 Steinernema scapterisci
GACCGTTTCCCATCGACATGGCTGCGTTTGCCGTCAACATTTCTCTGATTCATGCTCATCCGGAAGCCCAGTTCCCGTACACTGCCGCTACCGGATTTATGGTAAGTTGTTTGATGTTCTTTCTGGATCGATCAACAATCCTCAGCATTGAGTTTATTTCGTAATCCGATTCCCGCTTTAGGAGTCGAACTTCCTAGTTTCGCTAAAACTCAAACACAGCGATCTGGAACCGAAGTCGAAAATGTGCACGGAAGTATATGTTTGGCACACGAAGACGGCGACTCCGAAGCTCTCTGCCCGCGACAAGCTGCGATTCCAGGAGCGTGCAAACTTGACTGCCCTGGAACGGAAAGCGGTCCTCTAGGCACATTTTCCCGAATTTCTGAAGATTGGTGCTGCTTTATGTGATCTCAAGAGTATTTAGTTTTGCGTTTTGCAACTATTATTGGTGCGTGCCTTCATTGTAACGGGTCTAACGCAAATTTTTGCTCAATTTCTCTATACGGTTTGACTGTTTCGTGTTTTTGCAGGCTGATTAAAGGTTTAGGCTACCTCTATGCATTTCTTTACCAGTAATGTGTTCTTTTCGCATCGGCGGCCATATATGACGTGTTTTCTTCGATCTACCGAGAAAATCGTTTCATTTTCAGATTGAGAGCAGATCGGAAGCAACATGGGGGAACGCAAGGGACAGAATCATTACTACCCTCCCGACTTCGACTACCGTGTCCACAAGAACCTGAACCGGTACCATGGAACTCATGCGCTTCGTGAGCGTGCCCACAAGATTGGCGAAGGAATTCTTATAATAAGGTTTGTCGTTGGTGTCGGTGTGCATGATCAATGTTAACGTTCTCAGATTCGAGATGCCTTTCAACATATGGTGCCTGGGATGTGACAATCACGTTGGAATGGGCGTTCGTTACAATGCGGAGAAGAAGAAAGTTGGAATGTACTACACTACACCTCTGTACGAATTCCGGATGAAGTGTCACCTGTGCGACAACTACTACGTTATACGCACTGACCCAAAGAACTTTGACTATGAACTGGTAGAGGGATGTCGGAGGCAGGAGAAGCGGTTCGATCCTTCCGAGATCGATAATCTGGCACCAGTTGATAGAACCTTCAACCAGCAGCTCAACAGCAATGCTATGTTTAAAGTGGAACACCAGCTTGCGGACAGTAAGAAAACTATCAGTGCAGAAGACCAAATGGCGAAGCTTGAGTTTATACAAGACCGGATGAGAGATGATTTTGCTGCAAATCAAGCTTTGCGACGGGGTTTCCGGGTTTGTGTTGTATCTGTTGAGCTTGAACTGACGGGATCATTGCAGAGAGAAAAGGAGCAGTTGAAGATGCGGAAAGCGGACGAAGATGCTCTATTGGCGAAAACCTCTCTTCAAATTTCGCTTCTTCCCGAAGACGCTTCAGACCGTAAAACAGCTAAACATATCTTGACTGCGAAGGCATCAACAAGTTAGTTACTAACATTTTCTGTTAAATCGAATCATTTCCATTTCAGGTCGTGAAGAAGCCTGCAAAGAGAAGCGAGTTGAGATTTCCACGTCCTCGATTTTCGATAAGGGAAAGAAATCCAGTTCTTCTAGCGATTCCCGACGGACACTGGCTAAGCAGTTGAAGAGATCTACAGTCCCAGATTCATTCTCTCTTGATTCTACGATCTCTCAGCCGAAGTCGAAGATTTCCAAGGCTTCGCTCGGCATTGTTCTAAAATCTACGAAGGCAGAAAGTGTTGTGTCAGGTTCATCGACCAGCACAACCACTTCTCCCATTACCTCTCCGCTGGTTTCATACATCTGTTCCTCTTCAGATTCTGATTGAGAATTTTATATATTCTACATGAACAACGACCAATAAAGTTTATTTCTTCAATAAAAACTTCGATAACAACAACAAACACCAACAACGAACAACGGTCGAGAAGAGCAATGGTAGAATCACTTTTCTACAGCAAATGTGCTAAGCATATCTTCTTCCAGAGGGTGCAGGTTTCCCGGAATAATTAGCGAATGCAGTGGGTCACCCATGTCAACCTCGCACATCTCCTTGAGAGTGCACGCAACAATTTTTTGCGAGTCCCAGCCAACGCGAGCCAATCCCACGCATTTGCTGTCTTCTGTATAAGCTGGCTCTTCTCCGGCAGCCCGCTTCCTTTCAGAAATAGCGATGAGCTGCTTAGCTGCTTCACTGCATTTCATGTAACGAGGAGGTTCGTAGATAGCACGACCCCTCATCATGTTTTCCACGGATTGTTCCTTTGTCTTGATATCTGAAATATGTATATATATCATGACGGAAAGTCAGCAATTACGTGTTGATAGAAGTTACTACTCACCGAGCAAACATAGCGTATGAAGCCCGCGATCTTTGTTGGCTTTAATGCGGTCGTAATATGAGTCAGGCTGCCAAGTATCGGTCCACATGACTACGGAAACAGTCTCGCCGAAGTAATACAACTGCAGACCACAGCATCCAATGGCGTTCATGATGGATGCATTGTGGATCACTTTCACTGGAATGCCATCTTGCTTGGCGCGGAGGACAAAGTCAGCGTGTGTAGTCGCTCCAAAGGGATCACCGACAACCAGCATGGCGACATCCTCGTTTTGCGCGTTATGCAGGATTGTTTCTGAAAATGAACTGCTCTAAATCCAGACACGCATTCCTCTAAACATACCTGAAGCCTGCTCAACCATCGTTCGATCAGCTTCGATTATTTCTTTGCCGAAAAAGTTCTCCAACTCGGACTTATCCAACCCGTATCGGAGAATACTGGTGTAGGCCTCCAAATACAAGCGGCTGCAGTTCTTCGCGGCCTCCATGCCACGAACTGTGATATCTTTTACATCGCCCAAACCGAGACCAATCAAATAAAAAACCATCTTACTAAAATAAAAAAGATGGAAGTGCAGAAAATTTGTAGCACGAATTCAGAACGCAGCGATGTTGCTTGGTCTACGGACCTATTTGAACTATTGTCAACCAAGCCACGCGAATGTCATATGCAAATAACGCACAGCTTATAAACGAGTCTAAGAGCTTTAGCACAGCTTATCTAGGTGCAAAAATACGGACTAATGCATAAAACTGACTCAAACATCTATGAAAGCGTTCGTGGTCTCGCAGGGAATTTAGAATTATATGATCACCAGGAGATAGGCATGATCGAAACTCACAAATCGTTCTTTAAGTTGTCTAATATACCTGATTTAAGATTGAGCCATTCCGTATTTTCAGGTTGATAGGTGCACAGCGCCCCACTGTAAGCAAGATATCCAAAAATGGGTTCACGAATGCGCCACATGTCACATACATACTAAAGTCTATATAATAAGTTCTGGAGACTGTACGCAAATATCTGCATTATGTTAAAACTCGATTTTAAATAACCCATTTAATATGAACACGAACATGAATGCACAGGCAATGAACAGGCAGCCAATTGTTAAAATAAGGCATCAAAACATTGAGATCGAAAACATTGAGCAATCACTAAATAGAACATTCCATCATTCCTCCTTGGTGTGGCGTATCTCAATACAACTGAATGAATGCGAGGCCATCAGCTTCCGAAGGATGAAGACATTCGATCCAAGCATCACGAGGGAAAAAATCCAAGTGGCAAGGAAGGTATTGAGACCTTGGAACTCCAATAGGTAAGCAGCTCCTAGCCATAGCCCCTGAGGAATTCCCCAACACAGCACCATGTTAATGCAGTCCAAGAAGGTAACCTAAATCATATCGATTTAAAAAAAGAAGCGCTTATATCATACCTTAAGGGAGCGATGAACGACCGGAATAAAGCACAAATACCATATAAAGTACTGTGAGGTGCAAACTTTGTTGAAGGAGACGAACGCAATCGTTGAAATAAACCAACAAAATGGAAGATCACGAAAATACCTATAAAGTTATATTTAATATATTGGTCGGAAAACGTATCTTACCGGAACGCAAATGAGATCACAACAGCCCATTGTGGTATGAAAGAACAAAATCCGAGAAGCTTTTTGTAGAATTCGTCACTTCCGTAAGACAGATACATTGCCAAGTGATACGCAGAAAAATTATGCCGTATATCAACACGGGAAAAATGGTACAGCAAGGACTCGTCCAAGTACTGCTGACCATATATGACGTAAAAAATTACTCCCAGAGTTGCACACGAAAACAGCGAAATGAAGGCATAAATAAATCCCCTCCAGTTCGTTAGCAGGCTTGTAATCCACGATTTCCAAGAAAGCTTCGCAGTAGTATCTGGAAATTCAGCTAAGGACAGAAAGATGGACGGCAAGTAAATTATCGGGTAAATCTTGAACTGGACCGCCAGACATCCGTGAACAAGAGCGGAACAGAACAGCTGAAAGCAGAGACTGAAAGTTAGTGAGGATGACAGACTTGACTGTACCTGCTTTTTTTCGAGTAAATAAAGCGAAAGCAGAACGGCAGCACACACTACGACGTCCGAATTTCCTCTTGTAGACACAATCGCGGTTACGGGAAGAAACAGCCACACTGCTAGGGCAACGTTGCATCTTGATAAGTATTCTTCATTTGTTTGAGTCGATTTTTCCATACTGCTGATGGCAATTTCATATCCAAGATAACCTACCAATATGTCGAAAAAAGAAAGCACTATTTTCCCTGAATAATACGTGATTAAAACACAACTAGATAGAAATAGCTTACCAAGATCGTAAAACAGGACATTAGGGATCATCATATAAGCAAGGACGGGAGTGTAGCGATATGTCGCTCTATCAAAAGGCGAATGGCCTTCTGTGACCAGTCTCGCGGCGTCCGAAACCACATGATAATCGACATCGGTAAACCCAACCTGAAATTAAAAGGATATTTCAAAATTCATTATAAATCCAATCCCTGATTATTTGAAAGACGAAAAGAAAATAGGACTTACACTGAAAAGATAGTCATGAATACGGCCATAGAAGACGAGAACCAAACGTGCGGCGACCGCTACTTTCATCAAAGACCACGGCGACCATTTCTGAGCCGTTCCCGAACGGTCTTCGCTCTGGGTAACGCTACACATGCACGGAGATGGCCGAAAAGCAGACGAACAACGATTGTCAAGTTTATAAGCAGCTGCTTCAAAAGAATCACAGTTCGCTGTTCGACCAAGTGCAATGTGACCGTTGTGAGACCCTTTGGAACCATGTGGGGTGGTATGAAGAAGGTCCTCGGAATTCCAGGATTAACTTCATTACGGCATCGCAGACAAATACCGCTAATTTCTGTGCGCAAAACAAGTTCACTTCTGCAATTTTTGAAAATCTTCAATGGGTACCTTTATTGACAAACAAACGGAAAGCGTCTACATGCAAATACTACGGTCGGCACGACAGTCTGCTCTCTCGGCAGCAAGAAAAATTCTGCCGCTATGGCATATGCAAAGTTGATATTGAGCAGCTCCCCGTCCGTCGCTGCGCGCCAGTCCCGTCATTACAATATTGCCTGAGTCGAATCGGATTTCACCCTTCAATATCATCATGAAATCAACATAGGAAAGTATCTGTAACCTGCTTCGAGTTGAGATTGATATCTAAAAGTGACTGGATTTGTATTTCACCAGCGCTGCTCAGAATTTCGACGTCTTGCGCTGCATCGATGGAAATGTCCCTAGTAGGAGATTCGAGACTATAAACAGTTGAAATGTTAGTTCATATTACGGTATTACCTTAAAGGAGTATCCAGTTCAGGTCGAACAACGGCAGTTTGAATCGCTCCATCGAAAACGCTACCTCCTTCATCTGAAATTAATTACATACTATTAACAATTGGTGCGCCAGGCTTACCCAAAATTCGCAAGTTATCCAACTTCAGTCCTATCTGATTTGTGTCGGCAAAGAAAAGCAGCTTTCTGTCAGAATCGTAGACTTCGAAACGGTCGCAAACAGCGGTCGCCTTTCCATCAGTCCCCAAATCCAACCCTGCTGTCCGGTGACCGCTTTGGTTTCGAGCTTGTACCGAAACCCCCAGGGGCGAGTCAATAACCATTGCTTCGTCCTGACAATAACGGCTATCAAACAGCGGTTGTGAACACATTAAACTCATACATTTGCAGTTGAAAGCTGAGAGAACTGGACCGGCTCTTCGAATTGCGCCTTCCCGTTCACTTGAATTCCGTTATCCGTGATCTTCAACGCGCCCATGCCATTCTGCAAAACGTAACAAAAACATCAGCTTCAACATCAGAAACGTACCAACGATATGTCCAGAACTGACATGACCCATATAGTCAAAGCCAAATTGATGACGATTATGACGGTGAGTGCCACGATGAAGACGTAAAGGCATCTTTTTCGCCAACCATAGATTCCGACTCTGAAAAGACCTCAGATTAGAATATTATTTATATACTTATAGTATGCTTGCCTACTGTAAACCTATCATCACTGGACACCTTACTCCCAATAAATTATTTAACTAAAAAATTGAATTTCGCTGAAATGTTGAAAAGCAGCTCATCCAAACAGCCCAGTTCTAAATTCCACTCACTTGTAGATATTACTGTCGCTTTGGGGCTTCATATTAGAATGCACAACGGTAGTCAGTGGCTGGGACGATTCTCGCATACTGCTGGGGTAGCCAAGTGGCTGTTTCTGGACATCGTAAGTATTGCGCGACCAAACGGCTTCATCGGGATAACTCCGCGGAGGGAGACCGTAAGGCGAATGGCTGTAGCGGGCAGCCATTATTCACGTTTTTTTTTTAACAAATCGGTCGGAAATTACATGGAGTATGATAAACACAATTCTCGCCCAAGTTACTGAGAGTCGAGAACTGATCAATGGCTGCAACAGCGGCTCGTAGTGCCCAGTTCAGGTGGACGTTTCTTGGGCGCCCGATCGACAGCTGTCGTTTATCGATCACTGCAAATTTAAATGCAATCGATCGTTTGACACATGATGGCAGTAACCCATTTTCGTCGTGATGCCAGCCAGATCTGATTTCTGCTTCATCCACGTGAAAAATGCACGAGTTTCATTCAACGAGACTCATGTACATGTTATAGACCATGCCGAAAGCCACAACATGAAACGCGGCTGATTCCCACAACGATTGGCTTTCCAGCTGATCAAGAGTTCACGGTCTTGTTTTAAGATTGCAAAGCAAAGCGCCTATCATGTGGAGAAGAACAGCCATAATCAAGCTGAAGCTTCGTTTTTGGCTTTTTCGTCCAGTTTTAGCCATCGAGTTATTGGGTACGAGTCTTTATTAGTCGTATGTTAAATGCGATTTCTGAATTTCCGTGCATGATTAAACGATTGCTTGTTCAGATCCTCTTATAACAACGTTTTATTTCTTTCAGAATAACTCTCATTATGGACCAGATTACGCGTAAATCCGACGTGGATACCGTATCTCTTAAGGACGATTCATTCACAAATCGATCGCTGGAAAATTGTAAGTACATTTTTTAAAATATTTTTTCAAAAATAGATTTTAGCTCTTCGTCTGCAACCTAACGTCTCGTCATCAACGGAAACGCAACCGCCGCAAGTCCGTTTAACCCAGAACTGCCCACCTAGCTTTGGGCCGATCGGTCGATCGTCGCTGTTGAATCGCCTAGCTTCGTTTATTCCTGAAATGAAGGAAGCCAATAGCGGGCTGGCAGCCGCGGAGAACGGAGATGCTGAGGCTATCGAACTGGTGGAGGATACCCAGTCGAGCAGCAGCTCAGACGACTCAGACTCCGACTTGTCGACGGATGACGAATCTCAAACTGCGATCGCCACAGAGACGAGCAAAGTCACTGGACAGCGGGTATGCCAAGGCGTGCTGTGTTTATGTTTATGACGTTTTTAAGGTGCAAATGGACATCACGGTATTCAAATCGCCAGAAGAGGATACAGGTTCTGGGAAGCAAATTGAGGACGAAAGCACAACAGAGCTCCCCAAGGCGTTCATTGAGCAAGCGAAGACATCCTCTTAACTTCGCCAGATTCTGCGGTAATCGGCAATCATTGCTATTTGTTGTTACGGTTGTTGTTATGTTGTTGTTGATTTAATTTTCCACAAATATAGTTTATCCAAGTCAGTGGGAGTTTGATTTTAAGTGGTTTGGGCCATGACAAATACCTGTCAACCGGCAGGTCGCCGGATGTTTTAGCGTTTGTGAAACCCGTATATAAATCTGCGAAGAGTGAACGTTGAACTAGGCGAAGTTCTAACGAAAAACGCGCTACTGCGGAAATATACGAGCATTGTTGTGAACGTGCGGCGTTTGTACGAAGATGTGAAATTGCTTTATTTTGAAACGATGTGTCGCGAAGGTGTGCTTGCGAGTTCTTATAATCTAGCACCCACGGTTTTCATATATTATTTGACAATATAGCCAACGTTTGTTATCAGAAAGCTGTTGGATTTAGCACATATTTTTTGTTCGGGCTGTCCCTACGCTAATAGCTATATATCTGTTTCATCATTTTGAGGTAAAACGCTTCTTATATCATATTTGCGTGTTACTTTTTCATGTGCATGCGTGACCAGCATGACCGCAACTAATTTTTGTTGATTTCAGCTAGAACATGGGAAAAGTTAAGAAGACGAAGGCAGCAGCCACTGGAAACACGCAGGCGCTTCCATTCAACACAGCTCGTGGCCAGCACATCCTGAAGAATCCGGGAATTGTCAATGCAATCATTGAGAAGGTGAGAATCATTTATTCACGATTAATTCTGAGTTTTTTTACTTTCAGTCAGCGATTAAGCCTACGGATATTGTTCTCGAGGTTGGACCCGGAACTGGAAACTTGTCGGTGAAGATCCTTGAAAAGGCAAAGAAGCTGATTGCATGTGAAATCGATCCTCGTATGGTTGCCGAGTTGAACAAGCGCGTGATGGGCACTGCTGCCCAATCGAAACTTGAAATTCGCCCGGGAGATGTAATGGAGTCTGAATGGCCCTACTTCGATGTCTGCGTCGCGAATTTGCCCTACCAGATTTCGTCTCCCTTTGTGTTCCAGCTTCTTCTTCAACGCCCCTTGCCTCGGTAATTGTTCAATCCCTTATTCTTTTTTATCCTCTAATTTCAGATATGCGGTGCTTATGTTCCAGAAAGAATTCGCTGACCGTCTCCTGGCCAAGCCAGGTGATAGTCATTATTGTCGCCTCTCGGTGAATGTCCAGCTGCTGGCCAGAGTTGAACACCTCATGAAAGTGAAGCGCACTGAGTTCCGTCCGCCTCCAAAGGTTGACTCTGCTGTTGTTAGGATTCAACCGAAGAACCCTCCACCTCCAGTTAGCTACCCGGTACTGTGCAGTTTCTGTGGTGTGACTTATATTAATTTCTTCAGGAATGGGACGGCCTTCTTCGTATCGCTTTTATGCGCAAAAACAAGACGCTTTTGGCTATTTTCCACCAGTCACAAATTATAGAACTGCTTGATAAGAACTATCGCGCTCTGAAAAACGTCGAAAAGAAGGTGAGTGGCGGTTGAATATTGTGTATGACTAATATTGATGCCTTTGAAGCCTTTGCCTGCGGATTTCGATATGAAAGAGTTAATCGAACGCACTCTCATTGACAGCGGATTCGCAGAGCGGCGATCGCGAAAGATGACCGTTGAGGATTTTCTGAAATTGCTGTTGACGTTTAACAAGAGCGGAATCCATTTTTCGTGAAGCTCCGTCGTTGTTTACATTTCTTATCGTTACTATTTTGTTACTTGTATGTGAAAAAGCGTCTGTTACTTGTTGTCCGCTTAAGAAAAATTTCACTCCCTATAAAATGGTTTAATCAAACAGTTGCGTTTGTCGCCTCAAAAGTACTAATGAAATTGATGGCCATTTGATGGGTGATGTTGCGATAATGCATCCACTTTTTAGGACCCTATTTTTAAGCACTCAATTAGATTGGCGGATTGATATTAGGTGAGTGAGAACGGTCTCATCTACTGCGCTCCCCAGTTATTCACGTGAAATCCTAAATGTGTTGCATCAGTCTTACACTTTGCACTGCGATTCAACATCCTTCACGGGTTAGTTCCGGGTGGACTTCTTTAAAGCAGACCGAAGTTAACTAGATCAGTCAGTGGCGAGGGTTGACAAGCTGTATTCGAATGCCCTTGGAAGTTCGCTTCTTTTCCGCGCCGTTATCTAAATATCAACTGAAATGCTCATGTGACACACGCGCGTTTTGTGATCGAGTGGCCGCCGGTCGGCAGCCACATGAATCTCCGGCTATAAAGATCATTCGTGTTGTGCTCGTCCTGCATTGCACAGCGTGTTTGATCGCCAACCCGTGGTCGAATTGCAAGTTTAATATCTAGATCCATTCTTTCAGTGAACCAAGTTGATAGCAGACATGACTCTTCAGAAGGCATACCTCGGGATGCAGTGCTTTTGGGGCGCTGAATCGTCTTTTGCAAAACTGACCGGAGTCCTGAAGACGCGTGTCGGGTATGCTGGAGGAACCACGAAGGCTCCCACCTACAAATCTATTGGAGACCACACTGGTAAGTTTATTATCCGCCAGTTCAGTTTGAATTTCACAGCTTTTGAAACTTTACAAAAACAAGTTTTAAAGCCCTGTTACAATATGTTTCCATTTTTGTTCACTATTAATACCCGTTGTTTCAGAGATCACTGAGGTAGTTTACGACGACAGCATAGTATCGTATGCTGCCATCCTTGACTGGTTCTTCAACCACCACGACCCCACCATCCATCGCAAGAAGCAGTATCAATCTGGGATCCTTTATGTTGACGAAGAGCAAAAAAAGCTGGCGGAGGAAGCGCTTGCGATGGCAAAAAAGAACGCCACCAGCGAACTCGAAACATACATTCAACCGTTCACTGAGTTCACCGTCGCCGAAAACTATCACCAGAAGTA
>KN167904.1:123832-143479 GCA_000757745.1 Steinernema scapterisci
ATCGTGCCAGTCATAAGCCTTGCGGTGTTTATGTTTCCCTTTTCAGTCACGACTCCTCAGCGACCGAAGACTTAAGCGACCGACCAAGTGTGTCCGAACCTCTGCCTCCCACGCAGCCAGCGACTCAACCGAAACCTGCTGCCGCCACAAAGATTCGGCCTCCGAAGCGAAGCGATTCTGAAGGACGCCAAATGAAGGATCGGACCCTCACCACACCGGGTTCCAACTGCAAAGCTGCTTCAACATCGGTTCTTCACACTCTTCCAGTGGACTCGGCTCCAGTTTCGACGAATCTACCGAGGAGGATTCCGAACGATGCAAAGTAGGGCTACATTTACGATGGAATGCGTGCAAATATGGATTTTTCAGCACTGACGAGTATATTGCTGCTTTTGGAAGTCGACCGAAGGTGATGAGGACTCCGGATAATGCAATCCACACCAGCTCGCCGAAGAAAAGTGTCATGATGATGTACTAAGCTTGACCTCTCCGTTGATTACCCCCTCAGGATGCCTCCTCCTACCTTCGAATAAACCATGTACCTCCAGAGCTCCTTTTCTCATTTCGAATTCCGCAAAATCGATCGGAAATCGGACAACAAGGAGGAATGTGTTCGTGTGGGGTACAACATGTAATGCCGGCGAAAACTAGGTCATTCCAGATAGTCTTTGTTGCAAAACGCGTCTAATCGGGTCAAATGTTTTTTTGTCTGCGCGTGCAAGAATAGTCTTTGCAGATGCAGGGTTCCTCGAGCTAAACCCTCAAATCTTGGATTTGTTGAGTTGGTTTTCTGACCAGGGATACACACGCAAGAGAGAAGTGCAAAGATCAATCGAACCGGAGTAACAGTCAGGGGAAAGGTGACTATCCAAGGCGCTTGAATAATTGAAAGGGGATTTAATAGTCCGGAGGTTTCCACGAATGCGGGTCAGTCGAGGTGTGAGCAAGAGGGAACAAACTTGTGATGTGAATCTCAAAACTTTGTACTCACGGTGAAACAGCTTTGTTCAACACCAGCACGTAAGTACTCCGGGCCATTTGCTCACAATTTCCTTTTTAACGCCAAAGGGAACGCACTGACAGGAACGAGATTCAGAGTGCTACTGTTACTAGTCGACAGAATTCTTGAAATAACACCAGCGAGGCGAATCAGCCGTATTTTTCGGAACTAGTGCTGCCCAATAGTCTCATCATTTGTACCGTGAAGATTGCTCGTCATGCTGAACATCGTAATCCGAAGCGGAATCCATATAAGCGGAGTCCATTTGCATGAGCATAAGTTTGCAGACTAACTCAGGCAACGAATTTGCTCACAATACCAGCCGTGACTAGTTCTTGCAATGCAACTGGAAATCACGCACAGTTCTTCTGCCCGAGGAGGACGAAAGCAGGAGTCGGGGCAAAACGTTGCACAGAAATGTAGCGGAAACGTCAGAAGACCACTTCAAAAGCAAGTGAGATGATTTTCGTTGTTAATCTCAAGACGACGTCTCAGTCGATGTTCCGCTGATCATAGCGTCGCCCACGATTCGATTTCGCTTTACACTGCCAGGCGTCGACCATAACTTCTTTCCTGGATTCTGAGTATAAAAGCGAAACGACCATTCCTAAACGACCAGGTAAGACCAATGAACCGGCTTCGAAACGACCAGGTAAGACCAATGAACCGGCTTCGGCGCGAACGGACAACACAAAGCATACATAGATCCACGCGAACCTCCAAAGTCCACAAGCAGTATGTAAGCCCATGCTGTGTGAAGCTTTCAAAACGCATGGTAACGCCCAAACCTTAAGAATTGCAAGCAGATTCATCTTTGACTGTCTTCGGTACCCTCTAGAAACTTTCAAGGTTGTTATGCAAATAAAGTTATCGCTCAGGCTACTTTCGGTTTACGCAATCGTTTACCCACCTTTGAAAAACTGATCACGTTAATAAGAATTCAGGAAAGTGCAGCGCGTTGCCTAATTCCTTATTCTTCTTGTCTACGATCAGATGAAAAAAGCAGGAATATAAACATAGCTCTGCTTGTCATCGGCTATCACGTTGTTGTTAATCCTGGTTTGGATGTATCAAGTTAAAACATTTCTATCAAATAGCGGTATTAGTGTTTGTCTCAATTCAGAACGCCCTCGTCATCCACAGTCACACCGATTTCAACCAAAAAAACACACAGATCAAACTTTCCATTTTCATCAGCCGAAGAACTAATTTGCACTTTGAGGTTTGCGGTCGTTAAAACGTTTTCCCATAGCCAAGTCGATGTTCTGCCCGCTTCAGTGTCTCTGTCCTTTGCGAGGAACTTATCGCACTTCGTGATCAGTCGGACGGTGCAGCTATGTTTCGACTATGCTACAACATGTAGCCTCTTTCTGTTGCCACTCAGCAGACCCAGCGTTCTTCTGAATCGCCATTTCTTCCTCGCTCCTTTCCTCCAAATGCCAACGCATAAAATGTTCAATCCTCTCATCTTTTGTTTTAAGAAATTGCTAAATTTTGTTATTTGTCTGGTTATTAGCGTGCTGTTTTTTGTATTCTAGCTTTCACATGCATTCTTTCATTCACTTTATTGTGTTTCAACCCCGTTACATATTGTTTGTGTTTTGAATCCTTGCTTGGATGGGTACTGTATGACAGGTACTTGAAACTTCAACGTTCTCCATAAGAACCCTTAATGAACTGTTCCAAAATGTCCCTTGAACTGTGGAGATATTCGGGAAGCCGGTGCTCGACCGAAAGTATACGATCGGCCTTTTGCCCGGCAAACCGGTGTTAAAATAAGAAATGTTATGAGAATGGACATTTTCCCATATAAAGACGTTCGTCGACGCAGTGATGTTGTGTCATTATTTTGTCTTCGCGCGAAGCGCTTCTCGTCGATCTAGTTGGCCTGCAGAGTCATTGTAGCAGCAAAAGTCGTGTGTTCTCAGGCATCGGACAGGAGCAGGCGACAGGGGCACCAGGACCGCATCGTAACCACCCTTAATAGCCGTCGCTACCGTGGACGGGACGCTGAATACGGCGATTTGACGACGCTGAATACGGCGTTCCGTCTGGAACCATTTGCAAACGCCGTGTTGTAATTGTAACTGTGAGGGTGATGTGAACGGCGTGAAAAGTGGATGTTAATGATTACCGTGTGTTTGGCTTCAGCTGCTGGGTCCATACCACCCATCGTCGGTCGTTCGCGCGCGCGCGCGCGTGAGCGAAAGGGAGTAGATGATGTGTTAAACACGTTTGACCTTGGATTCCCGCGGACGAGGTGTTAATCGTTTGTTGCGGTTGCGACACCCAAATTACATATGTTTTTGCAGATTCCGAAAGAACGGATTCCATGGAGAAACAGCTCGTTTCGATCGGGGAAGCGAGGTAAGAGGCTCAAGGTTACTGATGGACATGATGCAAAGTGGCATTTTAGTTCGAAGCTGAACGAATTTCACGAGTCCTTAGCTTCCCTGAAGCGAGACGTTAAAGCGTATGAAGGAAACGAGACATTCTTGCAGAAGTGTGACCACTGCGCCGCTGGATTGGAAACCGAACGAAAAGCGCACGCAGAGGAGCTTCGATTGATAAACCAGGTATTCAGAAGAACTTTACTTCGGTTTAGCGTCTCGTTTCTCTCATGCTGTTTAACGTTTTGCGTACGCTTGATATATTATTTCAGGACATAAATCACCTTGAGGACATCGTCAAAAACCTGAGAAATTCGCAAGAAACCAAGAAAGCTCACTTACTCCAGAAACTCGCCGAATTCCAAGTCGAAATCCACCGCACCAACGAGTTTTGCCGCTCAAGCGGAGTGCCGGAAAATCAACTTATAGATATGAACGTGATGACCGTCTTCCATGAGTACTTCCATCCAGCTGCAAGCTGTTTTATGTATTTTGTCGTGTATTTCAGGCTCACCAACGGACAGCTCCAAGCCGAATCGGTCATCCAGCCCCTCAACATTGTCAACTTCTTCCCGTCGTCCTCACTTCTTTTCCAGAAACCAGCCGTTCCCAAGGAAAAGGTCTGTTATTTGCGAGCGTATAAGCGAGTATCGTTCTGTAATTTCAGAACTGTCTGCAGTGCAACCGCAGAATCCACCGAAACTCTCCGGTCTGTCCCTTCTGCAAGTACAAAGGAGTCGCGAAATGTAAAAGATATAATAGTCACTCAAACAACAAGAAATAAATGAAATGCCATCTTTCGGGACTGGAGAGAATAATAAATACAACGCGAGGTCAAAGACAAGAACAGCGACGGATGGGTTATGAGACCGCAGATCTGGACAGTTAGCCGTCTGCTTTCCTCTTCGCCTTCTTCGGGTGTTTCGAGCGACTCTTGCTTTTGCACATCGGGCAAATGGGCGCATTACGGTGGATCTGCTGGAGACAAGTTTGGCAAGTCTGGAACGATCGAGTAAATGCAGGCCGCGAGGCCAAGAAAGCTTACCTTCATCGGGGGCGACTGATGATCGCTGCTCTTGCTGAAAGACGGAATGGCCGAGAGACCAGAAGCTCCGGCGACGGAGGTCAGCGGATTCGCATTCGGACCTCTGGGCAGTTGTAAACGGCCGAGCTGATGATTAGCTTGATTTGCGACCATAAACATGGACGGGTCGAAGTTGAGCGAGAGGGCTGCTTGGTGCATGATGGTGGGCATGTGCTTGAACTGGTTCAGAAAGTTCGGAGGTATCTGGGGCATCGCGGCTTGTGCCAAGCTGGAAAGACACTTTTTTAGTAAGAAGTGACGCTATGAATACAAGTTTCAGATATGAAATTCAACTCACTTGGCACACTTGTTCTGTGGGATGAGGGACGGAGATATTAAATTTTCCTCGGAAATGCCCGATTCCTTGGCTAGTTGGTTGGACTGGTCGAGAAGCCGGAAGATCTGTTCGTACTTCTTCGTGAGATTCGACTCCATTTCGCGCTGCTTGTCGCGTTCTTCAGAAACCACGGTTTCCAGACCTTTTTTGTCCTAAAAATACAACAAAATCAAATTTAAAAATATGCTTTCAATAACAAAATGAGCAAGATTTCCATTCCCACTCACCTGATTGATCTGCTGGATGATTTCAGTATGAGCATCTCGCTCGTCCTGCAACTCCTTGATCACTCGCTCGGTCTCGCTGATGAACTGTTCTGACTGCTGGTATTCCGAGAGCTCCGCCAGCAACTCCGATCTTCTCGCCTCGAAATCTTCCAACTTGTACCTGAACTCAAACGCATCAGATGATGTTCACTCTGTCTAATGTCTCTTCGCGGGAAATCAATTTGAAAAGTATGAATTTGTCATCCGCGAGACGTCCGAAATAAACGATTTGACATTTCTCCTTTCGCGCTTGTCAAAATGTTTTCATTTGAGCCGAATTTACGACCCCGCTGCGGCGAGAAATGGTGGTGGAAGCGACGAGATGAAGAGGCCAAGCGGTGCGTCGAAGGGAGCCGACTACGGTAGGGGTGAGAAGAGCGGCCGCGCCGGCGCGCGTTGATTAATCGGAATTAAGAAGCCGAAAGGGGAACACTTACTTGGCGTTCGCGATCTTGAGCAGCTCGGCTAAGATCGTTTCGAGTTCCATCTGAGCAGTGGTCGTCGAGGAACTGCGGCTGGGAGCTGATGGTCCTGAAAGCAGAAGCGACGTGAATAGACGGAATGGGGGCGATCAAACGACTAAGGTAATGTGGCGCGAATACATTATGATTATACGATATCTACACGATGGGCGCACCCGCTCAGACAACAAACATTCAGCGGACAATGAAACGATCGAGCGGATGAACGACGGTCGACGGCACTCCGTCTGGTTGGCCTTGCTGGGAAACGGACAAAAAATACGACTACTTCCGTTTATAGGCGGTGCACCAGGTACAGAAAACAGAGGATAGCGGGAATGAGATGACCTGAAGAGGGACATCGCAGGAACCATCTTGGAGTTGGACTGAAGTGGCACCGATAAACGCAAAATTAACAACGCGGAACAATTCTCAACATGGCAATACAAAACTATCAGTTAGCGGAGCAATTAAGCACAATTGAATCTCTCAAGCCAACATGCACATTTTTCACGTTCTGCTGTTCTGTATGGTACAAAACGACTAATTTTCCAATCTTGTACAGGAAAAGTCGTCTAGAGCAAGCAAGGAACCGACCTCGCAATTTTGTCGGACCAAAGAAACTGAAATTCACGACCACTTCTACCCGCCATTTTATGACATCTTGTACTTTAAGTGTAAGGATGTCGGAACAGTTTAGACAGAACCCAGAAATGGATGTCCCAAAGGTCAAAACGACAACTTTTGCGCAGTAAACGCAATAGAAAAATACGCGAAAATTTGTCAGTAGATTAGCAAATTGATTTTAAATATAGGATTGTGCGTTGTAATCGAACAATATTTGATTTTTAAGATACGATCAATGGGCAAAACACGCCAACAGCCAGGAGAGAGCAAGAAGCACTTATCCAATTAGCGCCTGTATCACTGAACGCGATGGAATAGATCGCACCGCCGTGCGAACAGCGGCGACCTAATCCCTCCTTCTCGAGTGGCTTCACACGCAACCGTTCCTCCTTAGCCGCAGTTCGCTCTCGGCCATCAATCATTGGCCGGGCGATCGGATCACCGCTCGGCTAATTCACGCCTGCCTAATACAGTATACTCCCCCGCATCCACTCCACTCGCTCACTTTCCTTCTGTGCGCAGGCAGGCTTTGACACATCCGCAGATGGGCGCGGTCGTAAATTTTGCAAACCTAGCGTAATTATGAACGCGAGATATAAACAAAAGATATCAAACAGAAGACGTGAATGGACTAAGTGGACAAAATGGCCTGATGGCGATCAAGCCGGGAGGAGTCAGTCAACGAGTCAAGAGGAAAGGAAAAAAGGCAAAAAGACGGCGAGTTTGGGGAGATGGAAAAGAAACGTAAACGACGTCGGCGATCGATCGAAGTACGGTGTACGGTAGAGTAATGGGCGAAGGTGCTATTCAAGAACATGGCGGACAGTCGACACCCAGCTGGCTGCTGGAGGCAAGGTTCCCTGCTGGGTATAGACATTACGGAGACAAACGCAGATCCTCTTCCTTTCAAACCGAACGTCGCGGCTCCATTCATGCACATTCCGCCTTCCTATACGATCCACAAAAAGCGGGAGGGGACGGAGCAAACGAAGAAGTCTGACCAAAGAAAGCGATGGTCGCAGTGGAG
Organism: Steinernema scapterisci; assembly: GCA_000757745.1. Classification (NCBI taxonomy): domain Eukaryota; kingdom Metazoa; phylum Nematoda; class Chromadorea; order Rhabditida; family Steinernematidae; genus Steinernema; species Steinernema scapterisci. The sequence goes on from KN167904.1 coordinate 131,025, forward strand.
CCAAGAGGGAAGAACTTGATTCATCGCCGAAATGTCTCCTCGCCGCTCCTACGGTCGCCGGCGGCTCCAATTGCCTCTCTCCTCCCCCTCGGCGGGAGCACTGTCCCCGGTGACTCCGCTTCGTCATTCTCACAATTAATTCTCGTGTGCCACATGAACTCTTTCAACTTTCCGCTTCCAATTTCGGAGCTCCTCTCGGGTTCGCTTCTTTCGCGCCCTCTTGGCAACAAATTAGAATGACACATACAGCCGCGTGTTTACGTATCGCATTTCAGCGCGAGCGACGGCCTCTCGCTCGCGGCCTCCTCAACCACCTTGCTTCTCGTTTCCTTCTGTTACGTAACTCAAGTACTTTTCGCGCAGTCCACAAAAAGGCCTGTGCGATCAGTAGGTACGCGATCCAATAATCCATCAAAGCAGATTATCCCGTGCTTCTTCGCCTCTCCTCCTTATTCGCTCCGTGGTGGCCATCTGCCCCCGGTTGACGGTTTATTGCGCACGTCGAAGCCAACAAAATGGGAGATATAAAAACAGACTCTCTTTGGCAGCTTGCTTAACCGAAATTTGAGGATAACGGTGACCTCTAACAAAGTGGTTGCGCATATTTATTACATAGCAGAAAAAACATACAATTGGAAAGCAGAAAGTTCCAGTTGAATTCCGAAAAAGGCGGTGAGTACTTTGAAAGGCAAAAGTTGGCAGAAGAACTACATAAGGCCGAATTCAGCAGGGGAAAGTCTCCTAATGTCCAAAGCTTTGTAGCGACGTTTTTACTCTGTCGGCAATGGCAAAAACCAGCACATAAGTCGACAGTCGACCTTCAAAATGTCCTGAATTTGAGTCAACCCTTGACAACATTATGTGGTGCACATCTAGACAAACAGTCGCCGGTAGACTGCAAGCGTTATGTTAATGAGAATTCTCAGCTCTCCCCAATCGGCGAGATCAGAGGTCCAAACGAGCAAAGCGTCCTTTCTCACACAATACGCAACTGCACCTCAAACAAATGAGACTGTGACCGCGATTCTTTCCTGATTACCATAAATTGTCGCTGAAAAGAATGTCGCTAAGGAGAGACGGACGTTTGCGTAGTGAACAACGTACGGATAGGTTCGTCTTCCCACGGTCACTGCCAACAAAGTCGTTTTCCACATCTACGGTTGATCGCTTAAAAGAAGCAAAGTTTGAGAGATCTGAAGCGGCAATCTTGAACAAACAAAATGTCAGAAAATGCTGGCGCCATTCGCTGTCTTCATTTGCATAAACTTGCATTGGAGGAAAATACACCGGAAGTTCTTCAAGCAGGCCACTCGGTTCCGGTCAAGACGTCGACGCCCCACTTCCGTTATCGCGGTATTTCATCCACAACAGCATTTTACAACACGGCAAAATGGGGCTTCACTTGAGGGAGAAAATAGAGGTTTTCCCTGTCTTTCAGTTCCGATGAGCCCTTCTGTTGAAGCGGTCTGTGCAAACTTGTCATCCACTTCGAGATTCACGTGCTTATCGTTTTATAAAAGATTTAATACCTTTGTTATGGAAGCACGCGGCTGGAAGCCACATGCATAGCACATCCTACTTCTTTTGCCCATGTGGCCTCAGCACGCAAACGAATAAAGTCCATGGTATACTTTAATCTTTTAGAACATCAAGAATTTCACAGGAATTTCTGGCTTTTCGAATGATTAATCACCGCAGATAAGAACTTATTTGTTTCATACTTTATTCGCGCACAAGACGTAGTTCTTTGATCAAACGGACCTGTTAAATAGCTTCAGGCATCGAGCTGCCGAAGGAACGGATGTCTGCCATAATAATCAAACACCTGCGCAGTTCAAACCATAGCTGAAGTCCGTCCAGCATCTATGAATCAATTATGAACGCTCCAAATTAAATTTGATCGGCGCAATTAAACGCCAACCTCAAAGTGACGCTTGACAAATTGGGACAAAGCACAGGTCATTCCGACCACTTATCGACTATAATTTTTTGTCCAGACAGGACGACTTTTCTCTGCTTAAACAATGTTTTCTGGTCATTTGTTTACCCACGGTGTCTTCTTGTAAATAACAGCCTATTTATTCCTTAAAACGTGGGCCCACCTCGCTTGCCTACTTCTTCTTTGGCCTTAGAGGGCGTTTTCTCACGATTTGTTCGCTGTTCCCAACAGCTCGCGAAGAGAGTTCGACATTCTTTGCAACGAGTGAAAATGAATCCAGCGGATGCTGGTTTTCTTACCCGGTTTGACCTCTACATTGGGATTGGAGTATTCGCTTCTCTCATGAATATTCTGATTCTGGTGGTGCTGTGGAGCAAGAAGGACATGCGGACCACCCTCGTCATGTTTCAGGCCTTGGCTATTGCAGATCTAGTAAGTTCTTCATGACTTTGGTAAACTCACAGAACTCTTCCCGATATCTCGAATGGTGTCCAATATGCCGTCTCCCCAACCCGAATGATAGCCTAGAAAATGTTTAGATAGTTCCAAGCGGATCTATGCGCAATTTTAGTCCTCCCTCTGATCAGGTTACTCGTGAATCTTTTGTGTCATTTAAGGTCAACGGCATCTCCTACATTGCCACCGGCGCATCCCGACGAGTGGCTCTCGTATCCGGTATTTTCCACGATTTCATTCACCCGTCAGACTGCATCAAGGCCGTTTTCCCATCGGTTCTTATCCTCGGAGGTGCGTTTTATTGCTGAATTCTGTAGCAAGAAGAAAGTACATGCGAACGAAGATCAGGAGTCAGAGTGAAATTGAAACAAGCATGGGAACGGGTGTGTTCTAAGAAATGCACAGTTCCCACACGTTCTTCTACAGAGATAAGCTGCCTACAGAGTAGTTTGACGTCAATTACGTCAAGCCTGGAGCTATTTTTGGTTTGAATTGCAGGCTCGCTTCCGGGTTGGTACGCAACTACTGACAGTAGAGACTAGCGCATTTCTGCATTTCTACATCAGCTGAATATTCTCAAAACAAATCCACAAAGTCAGCTTCGATGTTCGAAAATTGTAGTGTTTATAGCCACAGAATCCTTTTTTGTAGGAATGAATACAAAACTGAGTTCTTACTGCGCATGACACTAGGCTGACGTCACCGAACTGAGAGCAGTTCCCAGCAATCTTTCCGCTAATCTCTGAGATGGCACGTACACATATTGTTCCGATTCAGAGATCATTTTTCAGGCCTTCTCCCCTCATTCACCAATTTCATGCTTGCGCTGGAGCGACTGATTGCCATTCAGTTCATCACGTTCTACAAGAGACACTGCAACCTCTCCGGAAAAATAACGATCGCAATGGTTGGCTCAATCGGAGCCATCGTAAGTGGCCTGTTGAACTATCAAAAGCAACCCTAGTTTAGGCTGTGTGGGTAGTCGGGATGTTCAAAATGTATGACACGGACACCGTACTATACAATCGAATGTGTGATGTTCTAAAGGCAAGTGGACAGACATACGGCATTATTCACTACGCCTTGATCTCCTTCCTCTTCTTCGCAAGCTTCTTGCTTCTCCTGGTCGTTGCCATAATGGCAAACCGAAAGAAGGTAAGGTACTTCCAACTGGCAAACCCATAATCCACTCGAAGGCTACGAAGATTACGAGAGAAGACTCCAGACGAAACACCATTCTGTTTATGATCACCGGATGCTCTGTGCTCTTTGTGGCCACACCTAACGTCGTCCTCGTACTGCAGGATCTCAACAAAATACACCTGTCCGATTTAGTCGTCGGAATGTTTTACTGCCTATACGGTATTTCTTCGTCCATTAACTTCTTCCTGTACATCGCATTTCGACGTGACTTCCGTCATCGATTTTGTCAGCTATTCGGAGGAAAATTCAGCAGGCGCCTGAATTTGAGAGTTGCAGCTACGACGACTGTTCAGAGCGCCCTGCACAGTCGGTGAATGAAAGATTAGATTATGCTAATACTGCAAAATAAACACTAATGTGCTGCGTATGTAAAAAAAAACTCACGGTGACTCTTAGATTACATTAGATTAAGTACACCTGAAAAGCTGCAAGTCAGCATCAAGAATGGTGTTGAGCAGCATATTGATTGATCACCAGTACCCTGAGGTTTGGCATACGGATGATATCCAGTAAACCGACGAGTTCGAAACAAGTGATGTCGCGCAGAAAAATTTCATTACATATTGTCACATCGTTTCAGTTCGGACTCAGAATCAACAGTTAGTAATTTTATTTGTTAATGGTCATCTCTTTCGCAAGCAAATCAGAATTCTTTGAATTCACTGTACATACCGCATCGAAAAAGTTACTGCGACTTTGGTTTACTCTTGTTAAAATGGCTCCATAACACAGGGCCAATGGAAATCAGAGCCGATACAGTCAGGACGATGATAGAAGTCCAAGACCACATCACACCAGTGGACGTCATCTGTTGAAGGGTAGTACCAGCTTGAATGAAGAGAAGACTGGGTGGCGCTACGCCTAAAAATCAAAATTACGAAAAACGTGTTATCAAAATATTCGCAAACCGAGAAAAGTTCCAAAAAAGAAATGTTGAAGAGGCACGTCAAGGACGGGACTAGCGATGTTGATGAACCAGTTGGGCAACACGGGTGTTATTCGAAGGAAGATGATATAGTTCAGCAAATGATCTTGTTGCTTCTGGATGTCCATTTGCCATTTCGCGACGCGGTCCGGAAAGTAGCGCATGACGAGCTTTCGACCAACAAGGAGAGAAAGGAAGTAGCAAACTGCTGCACCACAGGCAGAACACTAAAAAGAACAGATCAGTAACATGCCACCCATTTGCGAGACTGACCGCACAAACCAGTGGTAAGGCAATCGTGAACGGGAAGAGATAGCCGGAAAGAATGGTCAGGAAAATTGAACCCGGAATCGCGAACGACTGAAGCCTGAAAAATTATACGATCGGTTCATTTAATCTTACTTGATACACTTACATAAGATAGGTCGAAGCTACTCCCGCCAGAACGGCATAAAAATGTTCATTCTTGTAGCGCGAGAGAACTAAGCCCAAGTTCTTGGCGTCGTCAAGATTCCGAGGTAAGGTGAAGTGTGCGCGTTCTTCGGGCGACAGTTCCGGGAAGTGAGAGTACACTAAGCCTAGTACTGAAACGTAGGCAGCCAGAATACCAGCGATTGCTGCAACGTGCCGAACAGCTACCACTCCCATGCCTCGACGCCTGAAACAATAGGAAGAGGTGAAACGATGAAAACAAATCAATAGCCTCCCATAAGACACGAACAACCAATTAATCGATTTCTCGCTTCGTTCGACAGACTATGGGGTGCAATCCCACACTGTTAACCGCTTAATAAACAAGTTTGGAATTAAATTTTTTGCTGCACTAGAAGAACTACACTTTACGCTTTGCCTCATCGACAGACCCGAAGAAATATGCACAAAATGAAAACTACCGGCAACGATATTGTCCCAATTCGGAGTAAAAACTATCGTGATCAATAATCAAGGTGAACTTTCGACTGCAAAAGGGCATCCGCTGCCCAATCCTCAATAGGTGGCGTGAGTTGGTAAACACACCACCCATAAAGCGATGACACTAGGCCTCAAACTCAAAAACAATGTTTACCCGTTAACCTATTTCAGCGTTAGGAATCAAAAAGCTCCACACTAACTAGGCAAAAAATCTAAACTCAACTTGTCAGGTAACATTTTTTACTGAATTTGGCAATAATACAGATTGAAATGCGCGAACTTCGTGACAGTCATGGATTAACGCAAACTGCGAGCATAATCCGTCCCTATACGCCACATTTGGTTCCATTAGCGATGCACCCGAAGCCGACAGACGGTCTCGGTCGTCCATTTATCGCAGTTCGCCAAATGTCAGCATTAATTTCGCAAGGTACGATCCTTCCTTGTTCAGTCAGGTGCCTCCGTGACGGGACCAAGTCTCTGACGAAACAACGTTTTGGGTTTTTCATGATTCCAAGAGACTCATCCGGCATCCGGAGCAAATTTTTGTTTTCCTTTGCACATGTTCACAGGGAACTCCAATCGAATCCAAAATTAGAGAAAAATTTCCATCCTATAAACTTGTAAACTTCCAAGACTGTCTGGAGGTTAATTTTTCTGAGTTTTACAATAAGATGATATTACAACTTTCCACGCGTTCCATGCATTTTTGTCGGAAACAAAGTTTCCGTCGCCTTGTGAGAAAGACATACAACTGGTAATTTTTCCTTGACAAAATTTAGAAATTTCGCGCATTGTTGAGTAAGTTTTTGATTTGAGTATTTCGTTCAACAGATTTTAATGGCTATGAATTTTCAAAAGTATTGTAGAAAGTTCGAGAATTTCACCATTTGCGCTTGCACGCGTTCTTTTCTAGTCTATCACCGCCGCCGACTACATTAGATTAAACTCGGGGTGGTAGTATTAGGAGCTTCCGCTCGTGCTCGACGCTGATTAAATGATGTGCTCGGAGTGTCATATCTGTGATCATTCAATCCATTCGTGTTCAGCGCTACTGGATGTCGTGCTTCTGCTTTCATTAACTTAGTTAAAATTAAGCTTGTTTTGATGCTGACGTAATCTGTTTACTCGAGAATATCGCCTTCGCGAGCGGAACCTTCGCTTAAAACCATGTATTCATTTTCCTTTCTTTCACGGCCTTGGGTGCAACTTCGTGTCAAAAATTGTGGCTTGCTCGTCACTTGATGACGTCATCATGTGTACACTCGTCCAGCGAGACGCGGGGCAAAGTGCAGTTGTAGTACCACAATTTCGACTCGATCTGGTTGCTGTCGAAAAAATGAAGCTGTGGAGGTTTGCGTCCGGCTCAGTCGCGTGTTAAAAGTAGTTGCTGCTGATCAAAACGCTTATCATTTTAGGTTTGGTCCGCGATGGGACGACTACGTGTAGCGATCGGTGTGGTCGCTCTCGCCTGTCTTCTCAAATTCGCCTCGGAAAGATTGTACACGAAGTTGCCGGTGCATACTGATGGAGTTATCGACGAGTCCTTCAAACCCGTGAAGGAAGCATTCGAGTGAGTTAGGTGTTTTCTAATTGTTTACATCATACTGTTACAGGAAGAATTTCGCGGACGGATGGGAACGCGATGGGGCGGCTTTCACGGTATTTTACGACGGAAAGAAAGTTGTGGATCTGTGGGGAGGATACGCTGATACTATGGCAGCGCGAAAATGGAAAGAGGATACGACCACGGTCGCGATGTCCACTACCAAGGCAGTCGCCGCAATTTGCGTTGCTGTCTTAGTCGATCGTGGACGTCTCAAGTATGACGATCTGGTCATCACCCACTGGCCCGGATTTGGAAAGCACGGCAAGGATAACGTCACAGTCCAAATGGCTCTTTCCCATATGGTAATGCACTTATTTTTGGCAGTTTTGACTGATTTACTTTAGGCTGGACTGGGATATCTTGATGTTCCAATCACAGAGGACATCGCCGCTGATCATGAAATGATGCGCAAAATCTTAGAGGACGAACCTCCGAAATGGCCTCCCGGAACATCCCCTGGGTATCACATCTACACATATGGATGGATCGTTGACCAAATCGTTCGCCACGTGGACGATAAGAAACGTGGTATTGGCCAGTTTTTGCGCGAGGAAATTGCTCAGCCTTACGGTATGTTTTTCGCTTTCTTATTTTTATTCTACATCTGAATTGGTTTTGTTATAGGCATCGACTTCTTCATCGGTCTCCCAAGAGAAGAGCAGTACCGCGTTGCCCGTATTACTGTTCCCACTATAATGGAAAGGCTGAGCGAAGTGTACAACGATTATCGTGTTTTCAAGTACTTTTTCGCTATGAAGAAATTAGTTACGGTTTGTGGTGTATCAAATGTGACCATATTAATGAGTTCAATTACAGGATACGATGCTGAAGCGTGCAGCTAATAATCCCTCGTGGTTGAAGGCTGTCTTCCAAGTAACATTGAATAACCCCGATTACCATAGACTGGAGCAGGCTGCTGCTCTCGGAGTAGGAAACGCTCGAAGCCTCGCGAAATTATTCGATTTGGTTGGTGATTTTATAAATTTCTGCAATTAACAAGATGTTTTAGGTAGCTCGTGCTAAAATAATTAAGCCGGACACACTGTCTATGCTGCTCCAGCCATTCGTCAATTCGACAGATTTGATTATGGGAGACCAAGTGGCAAAAGGCCATGGATTACTGTATCTACCTTTGAATCGAGCTGGAGCTGAGTTTGTTATCGGCCACACTGGACACGGATGTCAGCAGGTCCAGTTTGATCCGAAAAATAAGCTTGCCATCGCTTATGTGAGCAATGGACTGAAAACAGGTCTCTACGACTTGTGTCGTACATTCAGTAGGCTGCAGAATGCCATCTACGACGTCATTGAAGGCAGAAATAAGGTTTAGATGAAGCTCAGGTTGTTCGGGAACGTTGATCTCCAGTGATAGTTGGTACCCGATTGCTCAATAGCTGACTTTTTTAAATAAATTGTTGTTGTTTTACACGTACTGTTTTTCAATTCTGGCGTATTGTTTACAAACGACACGGTCGAACCGTTGCAGAGATCATTACCTAGTGGTGGACGGTAGTCATTCCGAAAATATTTGAAGACGTTTAGTCATGCCTTATTTTCTGGAAAGCAAAGCGTAAAGGACATGCTGAAATTGATCTTTCTGTATCACTGAATTGTCGAGGCAAGAGTTCAATTTTTAGGCAGTTAGTTCGCGGCCGTTTGCAGTTCCATGGCACGCAATTTCCATTGTCATCGAATAAAATAGTGCGCACCATACAGCGTGCATTACTGCGCTAATACCATCATAGATTACGGGACATCAAACGCGGGGCCACTGCACCGTTCTTCGGTTTTGCTCACAAAATCAGCAACGTGAGACGGACGGTCCTCTTCAAGAATTTCGGAAACTTCAGATGTTCGTATTGCAACTAACAACAACCAGCGCAGATCGAAGTCGAAGGCTGATTTTGTTCATTTTCAGTGATCCTGGGTGACCCAGCGCGATGAGCTCAAAGCCGACACAGAGCCATGCCGCTGCTGGCAAAGCTTCATCTGCTCCGTACGAAGAACTTCTAGTTCAACTGGAGCGTCAACGGGTTTGTTAAGCACTCCAGTTTCTTAACTCAACGGTGTTCTTTAGATGGAGCGTGAGATCGCCCTACGCCAAGCGATTGAGGAGCGCCGTGCAGCTTTAAAGGTTTGAAACTTGGTTAATTTGCGTGCTGTGCTAATGAGGTTGACTTACAGCTTGCGGAAGCTAGAGAAGCGTTCAAGTGGTCGGCGCCAACTGGGCTTCTGATGGGAGCTATGTCTGCGATGTCGGCCGTAAAGCAGAGAAACCTCATTCATGCTCTCCCGCTGCTTCCCATCTTTGGATATCTGGGATACGAACTCAACGTCTGCTACGGTGGAAGAAGAGAGCGGATCTTGCGTAAGTGGCTTACATCATCGTTTATTTGGCGAGCGTGTGTGTGAATTCTTTTTTATATTTTTGTTGAGGTAATTGTAGAGAATTGTAAGTCTTATCTTTAGGTGAATCGGACAAGATTATGCTAGAATCGGGACCAAACCTTGCGCCGCAACCGATCACTCCCGTGGAAGTTCGCGAACGAATAATGCAAAACCGAGACTTTATTTAATTGAGAAGGCATTAGGGTCTAGAGCAGTTGTTATTGTTGGCAAATAAATCCTTTCATTCAATGCTGTTCACGGTTACGATATTGGTTTGTAATGTCCATTACATTTTTTATGGTTGTTAAGTTGCGGTATGGTTTAATTAACGTTTCAGACCACAATGGGTTCGTCCCAGTCACTCGCATCTAGTCCCGATCTGCCTTCTACGGCGGAAGTCAAAGAGTTATATAATGAACGAGTAAGTCTTTTCTAACGCGCTAATGTCCTCGCTAAATCCGATTACTTGCAGATGGAAGAACAAATCGCTCTACAAACGATGCAACTCGAACAAGAAGAAGCAGTCAAGGTTAGTGAGATGCAGCGATCCATGTCTGAAACATATTTCTTTTAGCTAGCGCACAGACGGGATCAACTTTCCTGGGAATTGCTGGGCACTGCCACTACTGTAGTCACCCTGACAGCAGCTTCGCGGTTTATCCAGAATAAACTTTTAATCGTACCGATGGTTCCGCTCATTATGGGCATAGGTTATCGCTACGAACAATGCTACGGAGACTATGCAACAAACATCAGAGGTGCGTTATTTCTCAGCTTCTGTTAATATAGCGATTGTTTAGCGAAAGCCAGTGAAATCCTTCAGAAAGAATGCGAGATTCTCAGGCTCCCCGGACAACAGATAACTCTAGCCGAACTCGATTCCCGTAGAAATGTTCAGCTGCGCGAAATCAATCTACCTTAGTCCCGTCATTTCCAGAAGTTTTGTTATGGGTATCCTATTTTTGTTTTTGTGAATTGTGTCTTGTATGAACCCGTTTATGACAATAGAATGTAAAATTTGTCCAGTTATTGGGTGGTTACTGTTCGGTTGCTTTCATAGACAAGAGCTTCTTTGGCGAGAGCTTCTTTCAGTTCACCGGCGCCCAATTCCTCGATCGCCTGTGTATCGATGTGCACTTGGTGGGAACAGACTGGTTCTTTGGATTCATCGTGATACACCGCGAGGTAGGGGTGAGCTAGCGCTTCTTCGGCGCTGCAGCGTTCCCACGGAGCCATTTTCATCAGCTAAAAGTATCACGATTTTTTTCATATCTAATCGTCGTATCTAATGTCCGCACCTTTTCACAGAGATCAACGGCTTTGGGTGTCGCTTTGTTAAGAATAGCTGACCAAGACAGGGGAGCTCGTTGGCCGCAGCTTTCAATCCAACGCTGCACAAGTTCGGAAGATACTTTTTCGAGAAACTAAAATACCAGAGCTGTTATCATTTGTACGCATTTTTCACAATCACCTCATCTTTCGGTGTTCCCAAATAAAACACAATCATTTTCACCTGAGAAATTGCGTCTTTGCCAGGAAACAACTGCCGGCGCATGATCATTTCAGCAAATATGCAACCTGCTGACCAAATGTCGACCCTGAAACGTGGACGAACTTCGGTACACACTTCAAAGCTTACTTGACGTCATATTCCAAGAGCGAAAACAGAAGCTCAGGAGCTCGATACCACCTGGTGGCGACGTATTGCTGAAAACGAACATAAAAATTTAAGTTGAAAAATCAAGCCAATTCCATCATGCGGGATATCTTGTTTGACTCAAACATACCGTCATGAAATTTCCATCTTCTTGCATGCACTGCTCGGTGCAACGCGCCATTCCGAAATCAGCGATTTTTAGAAGGCAGTCGCCATTGACCAGTAGATTTGAAGGCTTCAAATCTCGATGAACAATATTGACCGAGTGAAGATACTATACACAAGAAATTAATTAATCGACCAGAGATTTTTAAATGGACTACCTTCAAGCCACGCAACGTTTGATACAAGAAATACTGATAATGCTCATCGATTAGCTTCTGGTCGCTGTGAATAATCTGGTGGAGATCAGTTTCCATGAGGTCCATAACCAAGTAAATGTCTCGTCCCTGAACAATAGTATTGAGAGAGATTAGCAAGGCAGTTCATATGTACCTGTGATCCTTCGGCAGTGAACATGTCGAGGACCGAGATAATATTCTCGTGGTTGAGTTCTCGGAGGATTCGAACTTCTCGCAGGGTGCGCTTGATAAGGGTCATCGCGGCGAATGCTCGGGGAATCTTCTTGATGGCTACGTGCCGCTGTTGGTTCTAGAAAGGTTAGGGCTAGTATTACCAGTATGCAAAGACTAATTAAGATAACGACGAAACTAATGATGATAGAAATTGCTCACCTTGTCCAACGCCTTGCAGACAGTCCCATATGCGCCGGTGCCAATGTTCTCCTCGGCCACATATTGAGTTCCTTCGAGCCGGAACCCGTGTTCTGCTCTTTTGGGTTCGCTCGCAGCCATCGTCGTGCCTGGAAAGCGCGGATTTGTTCAAGTGCGAAGGACAAACACGAGCATGCCGCCGCATACATCCGATATCGCGTTTACAGCACTCGGCACCACTCAAGAATCGAAACAGCCGACAAGAATCATATTCGCCTTCGCTTCCTTCGCCAACCACGCGACGGCGTTCCGCAACGCCGGACGAGGAATCCCCACACTGTTTGCCCAGTGATCAGGGGTACTTATCAGCCGCCAATGGCGGTTTCGACCGTCTGTATTGATTTGAACGAGGCAAATTTTTACAAATCAGTCGATGGCCGCGTAATTGGAAGACGGGCGAGACGTGGGAAGGGGAACGAAGGGAAACACCTTGCCTACATGCCTGCCCACTCAGCATTCTTCGCTAGTGGCGGTCGACGTTATTTCGAGACGTGCTCGAAAGGGGATACCGGTTTTGGCAAATGAACACATTCTCCGGGTTGCTTTTCATTAAGAGCGGTTCTTTTGAGCGACGATTCAGTTCTTGATGTGTG
>KN167906.1:8531-19273 GCA_000757745.1 Steinernema scapterisci
TCGGGAAGAAGTACCTCAGCAAGAAGCGTTACGAAGTCATCTCGGACACCGGAACCAGCATGATTGGAGGACCGACCAGCGAAGTCGACTCCATCATGAAGGTATTCTGAATTCCAACAAAATTTCATTTCAGTGAACTGTTCCAGGCGATGAACATCTCGAACTTCGACGGATTCCAAGGACTATACACCGTCGACTGTTCACGTGTTCCCACGCTACCACCCGTCGAGTTCAAAATCGGCAAAAAGTATTATGCCGTGGAGGCAAAAAATTACATTGTGGTGGGTTCAATTCGCAAAGAATTATCAGGAAACTGACTCTGTCCTTTAGAAAGACGAAGGCGTGTGCTATGTTCTGATCGCTCCCATTGACGTGGGTTTCGGCCCGCAGTGGATCCTGGGAGATCCATTTATCCGCCAGTTCTGCAACATCCACGACGTCGAAAAGAAACAAATCGGATTCGCCCAGAGCAAACAAAAGTGAAATTGTTTTTGCGTGCCCAAAGTAAAGATTCGTACTTGCAAGTGAATTCGCAACGCATATCCGAGCGCTTAAAATCAAGTGTATAGTTGTTTTTACGCTGATGTTGCAAGCACACTTTGTGGGAGACAAGAGAATTCCTAATTTCTACCTTCAAGCGCTGAAGAAGTTGCCTAGTGACCAAGTTCAGAGCAATCCCGCGGAGGTCTGCGAGGAGGCGGCGGAAGGCGAAGATGCGGGCGGAAGAATCGGAAGATCTTTACTATGAAGACTACCTGCAGCGAAGAAACGAAGAATTCCGCGGCCAGAAACAGGAAGAGAGGCGGAAAACACCGACTCCGACGCTTGCGAAATCACCGGCCGTTGCGAGGCCTAAAAAAGATGTCCCTGAAAGAGGGTAAGTAGAAGGGGTTGAATAAATTAAGGATATGGATTTAGATATATGCCGGAAGGCTACATTCAAAAGGAAGCTTTCCTGGGCGAAGATTCCCTCAGCTCACTGAGGACTATGAAGATGAATCTGCGCAGAAAGCAGATCGATTCCACTCGGCAAGGATATGAGATCATGGTGAGAGTGTGACGACTTATAGGCCACTATTGGCTCCTTTCAGGCCCATATGTGCCAGTCAGCATGCGAAGAACTTGCAAAGGCCGAAGAGAAACTGGTGGCTCTCCACTCGCTTCGGTCGCAAGCGATCTACGACGGGAAAATCCAAGAGGCTGCGCGGCTCGCAGCGAAGATGCGTGACGTGAAGACCGCTGCGATGCACGGGGGCTACACGGATCTGCTGATGGATTCAAATCAGCTCGGAGCGTTCGGGGTCGAATCCAAGTGGACCACGGATGTGAAAAAAGAGGAAGAGCGCGAACGGAAATGGGAAGAGGCGGAGAAGATTGGGAAAGTCGGTGAGGACGACGTTCCCATCCGAGAGGTCCGGAGTTTCAGCGCTCGAAGGCGAGCGCGCGATGGCGGAGAGCCGAAGAAGCAGAGAGAGAAGAGCCGCCCTCCATCGAAAAGGGAGCCTAGAAAGGAGAGACCGTCCTCAGCGAAGTCAAATCGACCAACATCGGAACCGCGAGCGTCTGCGCCAAAGAAGGAGATCAAGCGTAACCAGAGGTTAGCAGAAAGCGAGGAAGGCGCACAGAGTGAGCAGAACAACGAGCCTCCCAAGAACGACCCGTTTTCTCTGCCTGTGGATTATGGGTATATCAGGCTGTTTTTGTTATGTGTACCTTAAAATGAAAATTTTCAGAAAATGCAAGTTCTGTGGCGAACAAGGTCCCGATTTGGGCCGCGAGAATCTATTGAAACTGCACTACGCGGAGAGATGCCCTGTGGTCCACCGATGCACCTATTGTGATAGAGCCATTGAGGTTGTTGCAATGAATTCTAAACTTAGTTACTTTTCTGTAGGTTTCTCAACTGACTGACCACCAGCTGAATCGATGTGACTTCGCTAAGGACGCCCTCGTATCCTGTTCGTTGTGTGGGCTTGCAAAGGATCGCCACGACGACAACCATCCGCTTTGCAGAAGTGGGTTGGGGTCTTGAAAATTAATAATTGACCTTTGGCCGTTTTTAGAGCAGTTTCCACCACAAGGGTCACAGTGGTGTCCGCTTTGCTCGGTGGCGGTGAAAGATTGGATGAAACATTTAAAGAAGGACTGCTACAACAATCCTCGAAAGGGACTCAGTGGCATCCCTCTTCCGTTAACGTAAGAATCTGCTTTGTCAATTAGAACATGAAGGTTTTTGGTTTAGAAATGGAGTACCCAATTTTATGGAATCCGTGGACAAGGTATTTTCATAACTTTGAACTTAAAACGAACTTATTTAGCTCACGGAAAATGTGACAAGGTACGCTCAAGACGACGCTCGAAGGAACTCTCGAGAGATGCACAACCCAACTCGCTTTCCCTCGAGTCTTCCATCAGGAAGACGTCCTCCAAGTCAATTCGCAGTTCAACGCGCTCCTTCCATTCGACCCGGAACTGGATCTCGGCCAGGAGCTCGAAGTCGTCAAGCTTCCGCCGGCCGTCAGGCACCGGCTAGCCACCAGGACTCAATTGGTCGCCAAACTTCAGGCGGTCCAAACCGAGGACGAAGCACACCCACCCGAAGAAGGACCCCAGTACAAGATAAGGGAATGGATTCAGAGGGGGGTCATTCTCCTCCTCGCCCCGAAGCGATAGATCGAGCCCGGACGCCGAAACCGACGAAGAAATTCAACCCAATCACCGCTGACCAAATCCGTGAAGCGTACAAGAAAGTCAAGACGGAGCAGGACGAAGAATTGAAGCGGAAAGAAGAAGAGGAGAAGAAGAAAAAGAAGAACTGAGAAGTGTTATATAGAATTGGGTTTCGTCCCCGGATGCAGAATAAAAGGATTGAGGTTGTTGTTATTGTTCGGGAAGCATTTAAGAACTGTTTCATCGGGACTCCCTGTTCTAACCGTCCGCTTCCTGCTTGGCGCAATTATCCCAAGCGACCATTTTGGAAACGCATCCGCCGGTCGCCACGCGCCTGATCGCCCATTTTGCAAAACCGGAATCCTATTTCGAATCCTCCAGCGATCGGTAATTGCCTACGACCGCTTGCTCCGTTCCCAGTTCCGATGCTCTTCTCCTTGGTCGCTCTCCTCGTTCTTCACTTCGCTTCTGGATCCATCGCGTCCCCGAAACCCGTCACAGTCCAAGTCGCCGAGCGCAACGCCGCTGTTCTCTCGTGCTTCTCGAAGATCCGCTTCTCCACGAACATCCAGCCCGAATGGCGCCAGCAGGTCGATCGACTTGCTTCCATCGCCGCTATCGACCAAATCTCTGTTTTTCTCCAATCAAAAGTTAGTTTTAGTGATCTGGGCATACCAAGAAGATTGGTTCCAGGCGATTGAGTTATGCACCCGAAAGGAACGGGACGCCGTGGACAGTTTCTTGGAAGCCCACGCGGACGCGATCGAGATTGCGGATTCTGTAGCTCTGAACTTCACAAACGGCGAAAGGGTATTTAAACATTCCCCCAATTCCTTTGACCCGTGAATTTCTTTTCCAGGACCTGCTGAACGCTTGGAACAACCTCAACGACACCGATTCAGAACGTCGGTTCTACCTCTCGAAGTTCCAGCAGCTGAGTGAAGCGAATCAAACAGCGCTCCGCGACGCGTTCGGCCAGATCTTCAACGCGTACCTGGTTTCTTCGCCTCCCCTCCACTTCATAAAATTCCTCGGAGCGATTGCGCCGAAAGATTTAGCTCGACTCAAGGTATGCTCGATTCTTATGACTACCAGATTCACAAGTTACAGCATTTCGAAAACGAAAACAAGGACACCGAGATGAAAAAGATCATTTCCAGCCACCTTCGCCGCTTGAAGCTGAACCCGATGGAATCTTCAGAGATTCGCCACTTTATGAACGGCGTTTTCCACTTGACCAATGGAGGATACGGCGACTAAGACCCGCGTAACAGCTATACACACCCCCGGCTCACTTTAGCTTTATTATATACATTTCTTCTATTCGAAATATAGATCTTGATTAAAAAGAGATAAATTAAGTTGCGCGTAGCGTGACGAAGACAAAAATGGCCAAGAAGAATACATAGGAACATACATAGCACCCGCCCAAATCGATGGAAAAGTGGACAAGACCAAAGAAACAGGAATCTTCACTAGATCTCGGAGAATCGACGATATACAAACAACGATATGGACGCAATACAGCTTTCGCCTTTTCGAACCGTGCTTAGGTCCAGCTGCAGCATCTGTTCATCTTGCGCGCCTGGGTGTAGAACATCTTGCTCTGGTCCGAAAGGCCTTCACTGGCTTTGACCAAGTCGTCGAGTTTCTCGCCGCGTTCCAGCACAGATTGGATCGTATTGTGAAGGACGATCTTGGTTTCCTCGACTTCTTCCTGAAGAAAACAAAAAATGTTATGCGAACTGCATCAAAGATTGAAACAAGCACGGAGCACAAAGCAGTAAAATGTTTCTTTGGATTTGATTTGGATGGTTTTTTGAATTCGCCAAAAACTGACCTGGACACGGGTCATTGCATCAGCTTCCCGCGGATTCTGCCATTTAGCGAGGAATTCTGGAAGACCGTTGTAAGTGCAGTCTTTCTCCTGCTTGATCTGGGCCTGAAACATTTCCAAACTTATAGGTTTCACGAAGGCGAAATTACCCATTGGACAGTGTGAACCTTCTGGGCGAAGTCGTCCAGCACCTTCGAAAGCATCGTGAAGGCCACGCGCTTCTGAAACTCGCCATCACTGACACAAACGCCAGAAAGACCATCTTGGCGGATGTAAGTGTGGCAAAAGTACTCGTTCTCTTGCATCGAAGAACGGCTCGGGATCTGGTTGCGGTCCACGAGAAGGTTTCCGGTGAATTCCATGAATTCCTAAACGCATGCTATAGAAATTTCCTGAGGCCTTCTTTATCTGCTTACCTTGACAGAATTCCTTTGGAAGAAGCTGAAACTGGAAAGGTCGAACGCTGATTTCATCATTTTGACCTTTTTCGCGGCCGCCTCGTCCTTGTGGAAAACCATGATTCCGTAGAGCTTCATCGCGGATTAGAGGTCAAATTATTATCCTGAAAAGACTTAGAATGCAGAACGAATGGACCAAATGGGAATGAAGATATCGCGCGGATTAGAATAACCCAAACGAAATGTTAGATCACGAAAAGGTAAAATATTTATTACACATCCGGGAAATGGAGGAAAAGTGAGCAAGGCACTTTGAACCGTATAGGGGTGATGAAAGGCAGCACACGAAGTCAAAACAAAGGGGATAGGTAATCGATAGATCCGGGCTTTGTGCATAGAAATCGATAAGAACGGACAGATCGCGATGGTATCGCGAATGCTGAAATCGAGTGCGCCTCGCGTACGAAAGTGAGAGTGAAGTGACCCAGCGTAACCGGAATGTAGGAACCGGTTATGACAAGGCGATTCAGAGTGCAAAGTTTCAAAACATCTGAGGTTAGGCCATAAGAGGCCGCACCGCAGCGTTCCATCTTGCTTGGAATTTCGCATCGGAAAACTCCTTGGCATGCGCCCTCCCTCGTTTCCTGATCTCACTGCGTTCCTCTGGAGTCATACCCAGAATATTTAAAACTTGACTAGCATATTCTGAAACGTGATTATATTCATAGGCTAATCCCCACTGATCAGCTTACCTTCGGCAGTGGAGGCAAGAAATCCGTAATCCTTCTGTACAATGTCCATCTTCGGACCGCCGGAATCGTTTGCGATCATGATGTTTCCACTGGCCATTCCATCCACAACGGAGATCCCGAAATGCTCGTTCCACATCGTATGGAATCCGATAAGAGAAGCCTGAAATTAGAAATAGCTTTTAGACGAATCTTGAAGAAATCTGAAGGTGGGAAACGTTGATTTTTTAAACTATTGGAAAGTAAAAGGAAAATCCATTTGTTTACGTCAACAACAGAAATGTCAACACCGAAAGTACATCTCCGGGAGATGCATTTCTAACACACTTCGTGAAGATCTCTCGGAGTTGTGGTTACAAATATTAGTTCAATGAATGCGAAAGGAAGCGACCATTTCTGAACTACCCCTCCGTGTTCCATAAAAATCCATCACCGTTCGTTGCCTTGTTGGGCATTTACCTGGTATTGCTTGCACAGCTCCTCGTGTTTCGCATTCAAGCTCCACTGGATATCCTGCTCTTCAATGAGTCCTAAGCTGATGGCATATTCTTTCAGGTCATCTGCGCGTTTCTCGTCTTCGCCATGGCGACACCCTCCAACAATCATGAGGCTCACCTAAAAACCAAACTTGGGAACACGTCCAGAAAACCCCTAGTTTACCTCGAAGCGTTTCTCTGGGGGCATCTCGTTCAGTTTCTCCTTAATCAATGCAAGCGCTTCGATCTGAAGCCGATGATTCTTCTCAGGTCGAATCTGACCGACGGATAGAATCTGGCACTCCATGTCGGAGGCTAAAATGCGTTCAGGACAAACGTTTTTGTCCTCGCTGAGCTTCAAGAATTTTTCCACATCGCACGGAGGGAAAACGACGATAGGATTGGACTGAGTCCACAGATTCTTTACGTGACCCATAGTCCAGCTGAACAAATCCAATGTTTAGATAATACGATTGTGAAAAGTATAAGATATAGTATAGGATCGCTAGTTACAGGACACTTTTGGACAAGGGGGAACGAGTTGAAAAAAAGTGGAACGTCGAAAGTCTCCAAAACATTTGCATTTTAAAATTATTTTTTGCTATTTAAGAAAAAGCAGAAGATCCACAATTCAAGTAACAGTGCAAGTGGCCTACAACGCTATTTACTCAAGTTCCTCATACTTGTTTACGTTTTACAATGTTTTTAACTGCGATTCCGCTGCACCCCTAAGTAGGTCCATAAGTACTAAACCCGTAAAATTCTTTGCAAAGATGATGTATTTCGCCAGCTTACCTTCCGTTGACCATAACTACAGTACTCGCTGATCCGCTCCACCCGTAGAGCTTCGCAAACATTCTGTAGTAGAACGCCTTCAACGATGTTAAAAACGAGGAACGAGCGATCCAGCGAGCATTGTTGTGCGCCGCTTTGCCTGAATCGACGACGCTAATCATATCTGAAAGAATCATATATAGATTGGCTTTAGGGGGATTGAAAAACATACCGCAGCTAATCGTGGGATAGTGGACGTAACAGCCAACCTTTGATCCAGCAAAGGCAAAAAGTGGTAAAGTAAAGGAGTAACCCATGGAATCAATGAAGACGCCGGGAGTCAGCTTGCACAATGCTTCGATTCCCAGAAGAAAACCGCCGAACGCTTGGAAGATCATCGTAAAGACTGGATACCATTTGGCTTCGACGACAGTTCTGCATCTCAGGTAAACGAATTCGATCTTTGGAGTGTTCAGATTGAAGTTTCTTTGCGCCTTCGCGATGATTTGGTTCGGTGTGGCGTCATCTCCGGTGTACACAACAAACCGAAGTTTCTTGTTCTTGGATCCATACCTGAAACGAATCTCATCTTAATCGAGATATTAGGAAAGAAAACACGAAGGACAAATTTTGAACAGCGCAATAATTTATTTGGATACGTCCAAACCCTGGATTGCCGCTCTCTGGGAGGAATGAAAGCCAAAGAAATGGACCCAAGGGGTGTTGCTTCTACGTATACATATCTTGCGCCATAAACAAGCCAATTAAAACATGACATTGCAGGCCGTCAGAGGGGCGCGTTTGCTCAGCAGAAGACAAAACTAATTTATCCGCGGCTTCTAAAACCGTCCAGCCCCTTCGTGCCTTCAATAATCACGCAGAACTACGCGGAGAGGAGCCGCGGTGGGTGCTAGTTAATCAAACGTCCCCCGACTACGATCGAACGGAACACGCCACCCACGTCAAAACAAACCTCATGCCACCTCCGTCCATCTCCCTCTTAGGCTCAGTAAACAACCTCGCAAGCAAGCTCTCCGATTACAAATCAACCCCATTTAAAAGCAGCCTGAAAAAATCAAATTTTAACTAGAAATTGCCAGGTGCCGCGGCGTTTTTTTCAAGAAGTCCACATCTGACGAAAACAGCGCCTACGTCAATCCGATTTAGGAAATGAGTTGTCGTTTCTGCTTTGCACTTTTTAATTATAAGCTAAAACAAACATATGCCTTGTGCGTCATCCTACACGGCAGCCCTAAGGCGCTAACGTTACCTCGTCACAATATAAGCGAGCGGAAGGAAGGAATCGCGATACCTAGAGCCGGGAGATATAAACGAGCCCAAAAAGTAAAGCGAACAGAACCGGGAAATGAGTGCAAAATAAGACGCTCCGGAGGCCGAGTCGGATCCAATTAACATTATCCGCCACATCCAGAGGACTCGCCCACTCTCTCCCAAAAAGCACCGAAGGAAGCCAGGCACAATGACCGCTCAATCAACGCATTTAGCCAGGCTAACCTCTGTGCGCCTTATGACGTCAACGTACCCGCCAACCACTCAATGGCCAACGAAATGACATGCTTCAGCGTTCAGAGGTGCCCATTTCGGGCGAATAGTTAAACCTAGCGTTTTAAAGTGGGGGAAAACAACCAAACTCGGCTGTGGGAAAGTCGTCCTCAAGCGACTCGATTTAGGACAGAAATATAAAAGTTCACGGTCAATGGGCTGGTGGAGGGACGAGTGCTAGCAACGCTAGTTTTCGGTTTCTTTGGCTCTCAATTATTAATCCAAAAAGCAAAACTTACTCGGAAATCATGGCGTTGATTGCACACCAGAGGACTCTCTCGCCGCCGCCTCCCGCGTTGCAGTAGGGGTGGAAAAACGCCACAACATTCGGGTCTCTGAAAAGTTCATTTCAAAGCTGCGATATTAAAACGAGAAAACCAACCTTCTCGACCTCACATAAACAGCAAATAGGAAGATTAAAGCGATGAAGAGGCCAATGAAAAGGCCGATGATCGCAATCATCGAGCACTCATTCACTGAAACGCAAGGAAATGAGTTAATCAAAATGAAGATCAAAGGTAATGCAAACTAGGTATGAATAAACATAGGATCGACACTATCGCACCAAAGACAACAAATCGGTTTATCAGGTTTAACTACCTAAAACAGTGCTAAAACAAAACAGAAATCAACGATCGTCGAAATGTTTTTCGGCCACAGAGTCCTCGATGAGGATCTTAGGCCTTTCTCGGACGAGGCGGCCCTTGTCGTCTACTCGTGGGCTCTTGATGCCGTGCCGGACGTGGTATGGGCCGTAGGGGTCATCTACGTAGTACCTGGGACGCAGCCAAAATGGAGTCATCATCTTGTCGAGCATCTGACATTGCTCTTGGGTGCAAGTTTCGTAGAACATCGACGTCTTCAGGTAATTGTCATCCTTGACGTATCGAAGCTTCGTTCTTCCTGGACGTGCCTTGATCCACATTCCTAAACAGCCAAATTTAAAAGACTCAAAGACGGTTTCCCTTACCATTATTCAGGCGCTTGAACCTATCGAGGACGTCTTGTGCGGGACGCTTCCGGCCGTCTTTGATGTCGAAGCGGATGTGGCGTTCGTAGTGCGGAATCCTGGCGATGCCACGTGTGCTGTTCACACTGGACGACGCCACCGCGGAGAGGATTCCGCTTCCGGCGCCGGAGAACAGCGAACGTATTTGATTCATTCGACTGGTCCGATCCCCTGAAATCGCGAAAAACGTGAACAGATGCTTCGGAAAACAAGTCAAAACACGCAGGAGTCACGCGATCCCATACGCGCATATTTCAAGAATTTTCCCGGCGTGGTGTTAGCCCGACGCGGGTGGCAGAGAATCAGCTCATTCGCAGGTCCTAGCGCGATGATGTGGAGGATTGAGCGAGAAATTGGATTTCAAAGGCTGTCACGATCAACTCAAATGATGTCAGTTGATGCGCGGGTTCTTAGGTTCAAGATGAATCAGATTCCGTGACGCCTGGAATCAAAACAAGGCGAAAGGTTGTCAGGATTCTCTCGAGAGGTTTGCGTGAAATCGTCACAAATCAACGTCGTTTGGAATGTCGCGGCGAGACCCAGTGGAGAAGTACGCCGGTGTCGTGAGTGACCAACGGTTCTTCGCTGTGGAAGCTGCGAATGTTGTTGGATTGGTGATCCTTAAAAAAAGTATATAATGAAGATCAAATGAGGTTTCTGTTTTGTGGCAGTTGGAACTATACAGTTTCATAAATTCATGAACAGCTAGAATCACTCTTTCCAAAAATTCCTAACAATCGTCAGGTTTCTTGGTATACGGTATGTTCTGTTCTACTCCGTCTTTGTTACTCTGAGACTTCGATTCCAGTGCTAACCGTCAGGAAACAACCTCGTGTTCCTCGAGAAGCTTGGTGCGCATGTTAGAACGAGTAGCGAATGAAGGGTTGTTTACCGCATTCGCCAAGATGGCACTTTCACTCATAATTCCATTTGCAGAAGTTCCCGCTGTCCTAGCGCCGCTTTTGTTCAACTACGCGCAGCCCTAAGCCACCCTTTCTTTTCCTCCTGTCGCCACTGTTGTCAACGGCAAACAAATCGACGTCCATTCAACCGCGGAGTTTGTCTTTTGCATCCTTTATCGGCGGAAATCCCATTTCTGCGCTTGAAGGAATCTGGCGAAGGTCACTGGAGATGTTTCTTTCTCATCGGAGCCTTTCAGCCACTCATTAATAATCAATCGAATTTCTTTGATGTCCAGCGACCCTCAGGCCAGCGGAATCTCAGCTTTTGCGGCATCCCTTTTAGTCCTTCCAGGATGCTTTTCCA
>KN167906.1:34195-50001 GCA_000757745.1 Steinernema scapterisci
TTACTCAATGCAGAAGCCGGCGAAAATCGCGGTTCGAGTGGCCGTACCGAAAGATGCTGATAAAATCGTGGATTTCGTGGTCAGATATATAGGAACAACTTCGCCTATCAACAAGGTGATCGTTGCTGTCGTTGGTTTATTTTTACGTTGCTTGTTTCAGGCCCTGAACTTCACGGAAGCCGATTCTCGGGAAACCTACGAGCAGAAGATCCGTATTTCGCTCGGCGATGGACTGTCGTTCGTAGCAGTGGACGGAGACAAGGAGGACGTCGTCGGGTGCATGGTCGCCTCGAACTATTTCCGGGATTCCTCCAAGAACCATTCTTTCGACGTTCCCAAGACTCCTCAAGCGAAGATCCACCGTGAGTTAATACAGAATCGTGGAAACGGAGATCTCCTGACCTCTTTCAGATCAGATGGTCGAACCCTTTAAATCGCTATTCTGGGAGTTGTGCCCAGCAAATGTACACGCAGTTTCGCGAGGCTACTGTTTCTTGATACATCCAGATCTACGAAGACAGAAGATCGGGTCGGAAATCGTTGTGCGCAGGATGGAGAGGACGTTTTTGAAGGTGAATTATTCGTGGTTTCTCATCTTGCAATTCAGCATTTAGTCGAAAGGCCTGCAAGGGTACACGGGAGTGGTTTCCAGCTTCGCAAACCTCCAGAACACCGGAAAACACGGCGCGATTCCGATGGCCGAACTGGAGTATAAGAAGCTTTTTGAGAAGCACGGGATTCCCTTCCGTGGATCTCTTCCGGACGGATCCACAAAATGCGTGATGATGTTCAATCCTCTCGAAGAGAACCGAGATTTTAGCCCCAAAATACATAAGCTGTGATGTGATTTGGTAGACCGTTCTTTTCGTTTGGAATTCTCGTTTTAAAACTTCCGAGAAGTAAACGAGTTCCAATTGCGGCGTTTGTGGTCAGAATGGACAACACATGGATCTGCGATCAGTGGACATTTAACGATGATCGATAGAAATCTAATTGCTTGCTCTGCGATTGATGTTTATGTTGAGATTTATAATGAGAACTTTTCTAAGCGTATACAAAATTGGGTTTGCTGATGACTGGTTTAGTGAGTTGTTTGCTGATGACAGGTGGTATCAACGTTGTCAACCATAGCTACGTAGTTTGTAGTTGCCGCTTCCAATGCGTTCGTGGCCGCGCGCCCATTCTCTTGACTCTTTACTTTCTTTTTATCCAGTTTTCAGAATCTAAGCTCTCACCACCTGAATTCGAGAGGATGGTTCCCCCAGAGGACATCGTGGTCAGACGAGCGACTGCCGGCGACGTTGACCGGATTGTAGAGTTTGTGGTCAAGAACATCTCGACCACATCTCCAATGGCTTTGGTAGGATTTCTGGGTCATATTTGGGTAATTCGTTTATTTTTAGGCCTTTGAATTCGATGAAAAAGATGCTCGTTCAGCGTATGAGGCGAAGCTGCGACACAGTATCCCAGAGGGCCTTTCGTCGGTCGTCCTTCGCAAATCTACCGACGAAGTTCTCGGTTGCTCGATTCTGACGAAGTGGTACCGCGACGACTCCAGGAACTTTAAGGTCCCGTTTCCGGACACTTTGAAAAGTCAACTTTACTGTGGGTTTGGAAAATCGAAATATATATCCACGAATGCTGTTTTCAGATAATTTTCTGACTTCACTTGCCTCGGAGTTCTGGAACCTCTGCCCGCAGGATGTCAACGCGGTCGCCCGAGCAGTGATTCTGCTCCTGCTTCCAGAGATCCGAGGCCTCAAAATCGGAGCGAAACTGTTAAGGGATGAACAAAGCGACGTTCTGATGAAGGTGGGAGATTTTCGAAAGTCGTTGGGTTAACGAGGAATTTCCAGGAAAACAGACTGGACGGAGGTGCAGGAGTGGCTGGGTCCAACCAGATCAACTCGCTCAAACTCGGCTCTGTCGCTTTGGCCGAGATGGAATACGACGAATATTTCAGCGGGATCGGGCTCAGATTCAAAAACGACCTTCCCGACGGACGAAATGCTCTTTGGTGTTCAAGCCAGGACGGAAACACGCGGATTTCAAGCCGAAAGTGGTCAAGATCAAGCGGCTCTCGAAGTTGTAGATGCAAGGTAATTCGCGCTCGAAATGAAGAATGTGCGATGAGAGGCTCCGATTATTTCAAAGTGACCTTATTCTGTTTTGACACGATAAACGTAAGTATTCTGGGTGAAATTAGTCGCAGGTGTGATGACCTCGGGCTGACGAAGCAATTAAGAGTCGAAGAGCTGGATCTTGCCGTTCGTTGGTGGACACTCCGATTTCTTATCAAAATCTCAACTTCGAAATCGCGACTATCACGCCAGATTCGCTTCAGGACACGAGAAGCGGGGACTGACGGCGGCCAGGAAACAGCAACTACAATCAATTTTTAAATTAATTGACAGTGCGGCGGCTTCAAACTACAGATTTATCAAGTGCTCAATAACTCCGTCTCTTCAAGTGTTTCGGGTCTTCGGCTGCGAAATGGAGAACGACGAGCGGTTTGTGATTCGTGTGGCAACGAGCGACGACGCCGACGAAATCGTCGATTTCTTCGTAAAGTACCTGGGAACGACGTCTCCGATAAACAAGGTTTGTATCTCCATCTTTTGCTATCATTTCTGTTTCTTTTCCAGGCTTTCAACTTCACCGAAAGCGACACTCGTAAATCCTACGAATCCAAGATCCGCTGCAGCATCTCCGACGGGCTCTGCGTCGTTGCCGTTGATTCCCGAAACGGCGAAATCGTCGGCTGCACGGCGCTCTCCAAATGGTACCGCGACCCCTCCAGGAACCGCGTCCACAAAACGCCAACTTCTCGCAATGCCAAATTGTATTGTAAGTGCTCTGTGTCCCTTGCTTCGTGTCTGTGTCCCTCAATTCTTCGTCTTCCAGATGACCTCATAAACCAACTCGAAGATCTCTTCTGGAACCTTTGCCCTAAGGACTTTTCAGTCGTCGCTCGGGGCCACTGTTTCGTTGTTCGTCCTGATCTTCGGCGATTGAAACTGGGAGCGAAGATCATAAATAAGTTGAACGAGGAGGCAAAGAAGGTAAGCGAGCAGAACAAGAGTTTGCCCGTACCATTGTTACTTTTCAGGTCCATAATCTCGAAGGAACAGGCGGCGTCGTGACCAGCATCGCTAATCTCGGAAACATGCAGAAACAAGGCGCGATTCCCTTGGCGGAAATCAACTACGAGGACTTCTTCAAGCAGAACGGACTTCCGTTCGAGGGAGTATTCACGGACGGAACGACGAAAGTGGTACTGATATTGACGGCATTCAAGCCGATTCCTGATTTCAAGCCCCAGTCGCTGAATGTGGGAGCGAAAAAAGCGAAATTGTGATGCGGAATATTGATGTAAGGACAGATAATTGTTTCCGATGTTTTGGGGTGGCAGGGAAGGAGTTTCTTGGAATCGGTCGCGAAAAAGAAATTCTTTGTGAATTCTTTTTTTTTGTGAAGGAGTTTCTTGGAATTGGTCGCGAAAAGGAAATTCTTTGTGAATTCTCCGTCACTTTCTGCCACGACCGATTGATTCATATCGAAGGTCGCGCGTGAGCAAACTACGGTTTTTGTAGGCAGGTTTCTTTGGCGGTGCTTTCCTGCATCGCGGACTCCGTGGTCATCGCAATCAGAGGTCGCATGTTTACACTTTTTTATCGAAAGAAGCCAAAGTTTGTTTTTTTGATTACGCTGACATGTTTACTTCTGTGTTCGTTTTGAAGAGATTCGGATTTTTCGCTTGACGATATAAGATGTATAGGTTTTTGGTAATAAGCTTGCATCGATATTCGATGTGGAGATGGTGGCAAATGAGCAGCGATTTCAAGAGGCTTCCTTTGTATTTTAATGTCGTTTTTGTGATCAGCTTGTTTCTATGTTTCCAAGGGCAAATGCAGAGACAAGTGCGGGTATTGGAACCAATTAAACAGCGACAAGGCGGAGAATATAAACCTGTTTTAGGGTTATAGTCGCGGAATATTCGCTTAAAGCAGTCTGGTGACTCTCTTCTAGCGAATCGAGCATGTCGCGGCATTCCCTCGAAGATATAGAATTCCGTCTTGGGATTCCCGAAGATTTCGATGTGGTCACGGAGTTCACGAGGAACATATTCATCGAAGCCGAGCCCGTATGCAAGGTGAGTTGGTCCGATTGAGGTTTAAGGCGGAAGTGTGCTTTTAGTCGCTGGGAATGACACCGGACGACTGCGGCATCTTCGATTGGGTCGTAGAGCAGAGCTTGAAGGACCCTTACACGGTGCTTGCTTTCGACAAGATTTCTGGCGACCTCATCGGCTACCGCGTCACGAGCGTGTGGTACAGAAAAGACGAAAAACTCTCTCTTCCCCCGCTTACCGAACGGGTGGTTGTCATGGCGAACTTGGTTATGGCAATGAAGGACTCCTTCTGGGACCTCTGTCCTCCCGAGGTCAACGGTGTCCTCCGCAGGGAACTTTCCTGTGTTAGGCCCGACTTCCAGAGAAGAGGAATTGGAAATCGGTTGGCCGATATGCTCATCGACGAAGCGGAACTGAAGGTATTCTAGATCGAGCTTGATTCAATACTCAACTACCCATTTAGGCAAAAGGGATTGATGGAATTATGAGCGAAACGAGTTCAGTCGCCAACCAGGCGCTTCTGGCAAAGAAAGGATTCAAGCCCCTGAAGGAGATGGAGTACGATGCGAATGTGAAGCCGGACGGATCCGCGGTTTTGGGGAAACGTCCCGACGGAAGCAAGAAGATGGTGCTGAATTTCAAACAATTTTAAGGTATCCGAACAAAAATGTTTGGTGACAACTGCTATATCGAATTTGGAATAAACGTCAGTGCTTCTCAGAGAGGAAGAAAAAGTTGGAGTTCAAAGTACATCTCACACTGCGAAATCGGTTAAAAGTCAGCAGCCACACAAAATGTAGATTGGTTTAATTAACCTCGCGTTCTTTTCTTCGCATGTGCCCAAGAATCTGCCCAAGACTTCGCCCGTTTTTCAGGTACCTGGGAATCGGATAAGATGAAATGAAACTTTATATTAGGGACAAGTACTTTATATAATTTTGGCATGGGCTCTGGCGGTTACCTGGAGAGATTCTATTGTGATTGTTTTTACGCTCATTCATGTCATTTATTGGTTACGGTGGAATCCAGGCAAAAAATCGGATTTGTGAAAATGGCCGAAATGCCCTACATGGATCTCATTAAAGCGCATGGAATCCCGTTTGAGGAAGCTTTCAAGGACGAAACCACGAGCCGTTTTGCAGTTTTTGCCGAGTAAGACGTTTCTGGAACGCAAAAGAAGTGCGGCTCAGATTCGATCAACCGATGCCGTTTGGAATGCACGATGCGACGTTTTGAACACAAAGGAAAATTCTGTTTTCGGGGAGTGTCAATAAATGGTGATTCACAGGCGGATAAGATAAGATTACTAGTGCTTGACTGTGGTACGGAAACGCGGGGCGAGGCAGTTCCATTCAATTCCATCTCTATTCACAACTGCAAAATTCCACAAATCGAAATAAAGAGTCCGGCTTTTTGTTTGAAAAACGAAACTCTCAAAACAGAACAAAGAATTCTCTCGCTTTTCCACAGTTGGCTTCAAATTTAGACGGTCATTCAGTGTCGACGTCCAACAAAGCTCCATTTCCTTCCCCGGCCACCTCTGCCCTGGCTCTATCCCAAATTCGCCAGGTGATAGCCTCCTCTCATCTACTTCCCTTACTCCATCTTCTCGTCGCCGCTTATCTTGACCACTCGATCTCGGCGGACGAGTGGATGTGTTAGTGGGTTCTCCTCCGCCTAACGGTCACTGGCGGCTGTTAATCTCCGCGTGTCAACGACAAAATCGTGTTCGCAAGGAAATCTTCTCGAGCAGCTGAGTCACAGCGAACGACGAGGAAACGCCTGGCGATCTATGCACCGACAGGTCTGGGTGCATTCTCAGTGCGCGCGGCCGCTCGGACGGCGAGGCGATCTCTGGTTTGTGGCCACGGCGCCAAGAAGCTTAGTGTGACGAAGAGCGGAGGAAGGGGAAGGACTCGAGCACAAGACGTATTTTCGAATAAATTTGTGCTGCGCGCACCGCGGATTTGAGTTGATACGCAGGACGTCGGACGAGCGATAGGAAGGCAAAAGCGATGGGAAAGGGCTGGGAAGGGTGAGGAAGGACGGGACGACGTCCCGAGCAGGGTTTACATGCAGAAATGGTGGTTGTGAAACGGTTGACGGTCGAAGAAGAACACTTTATTACCCCAAGAATACCGGAAATAGGACTAATAGGAAGAGGCTCCCAGAACCAACAATCGAGAGACTACATCACAGAGCGAAAGAACTTGAGTCAACCCACCTCATGCGAGTTTTGACCTCTCAAAGACACTTCTGTCACATTCTGAACCTTTATCACTTTCCACCGCCTTCGCAAAATGGCCGACGTCAAGATATTCTAGCGCCGTGTTCTCAAAAGTCGCCAACTTGTAAAAGTAGGAACCAGTTCGGCCTGCGTCTCGACTAAAATTAGACCCAAAAAACACATTCACCTTTCATCTCGCGCCCAAAGGCGATCAAACACCATCCGGCCTGCACCGCTGTTCTCTGCGTGCTTATCTCTGTTTTCCGGCAGCGTCCGCAGTTCTGAATGAAACACAAAAGACAAAAATAACTCGTGCAGCTGTTGCCCTTTTTGGTCCTCACGCGCAAACTCGGGTGCTTATCATTTTGGTCTTTCAATCTTGAACTGGAGAGGTTTTTTGGTGCCTTGGATTTTGAAAGCTGGACTTTAGGATTTTGGGTCTCTGGGCTGATCAGACAGCGTGACTAGCCGTTTTTTGTAGCGGAAGGGGAACCCCAGGAGAGTTGTTATCTGGGTGTAGTTTGACAACAGCCTCTCAGGTGATCCGAACGTGTCATTTGCAAACCGCCAGATCTCATCGACGTGTACTTTGAGAATTCCATCAAGGAAAGGATAGTCGCTGGGAAAACATTTTAAGTTTCAAAAGAAATCAGAAGTTTGTTTTGAATGATTAAAACCTAAGTGCTGGTGACAGTCAAAGGAGGTTACACATTTTCGCATTTGGGACGTTTAAGCAGAGGGTCCGTTTGGTGTCTGCTCGGATCGGAGTTTTGATCTAAGCACTTTAGGCGAACCGGTAAACACTAATAATTTTCTGATTCTGAAAATAACGTAATTTGCGTTGCTGGACAAAATGTTGGACAAAACATTTATAAACAGAACGGAATTAGTTTCAATTTTTTGGGCAACAAAGTTTTCTTAACCAAGACTCATTTCGTTTTGTTTAAATGGTTTGAATGCCCGGAAGAAATCGCTGTGCAGACCTACCAGTTAAACAGCCTGCATTAAGCGCGTCAATATCTTCGTATTAATGAAAGCCGATTGAAGACTATGACCTCTTCGTGTCCCCTAATCCTGTTCTCCCCACTTCAGTTTCTCCGGCTCTTCTCCTAGCCTGACCGTCCCAGGTACGTCGACTTTCCGACCGTCCAAACCCAGCTTTCCCTTGCGTTCTGCTTCGAATCGCTCGCGAGCGATGAATAACCGCGTCGAAGTAAAGACGCTGGGTCCGAATCGGGAGAGGCGGGACGCCGCGCAGCCCATGCGCTCGTTCCCCTTCGTTCTCTGCTCCAATCACCGATCAAAGACGAAATGGTCAACTGGCCTCTTTCGCCTCCTCCGCCGTCTGCGGCCCAGCTCTCGCCGCGAATGTCTCACCGTCTGACCCTTTCTTTCTCGGTCGCGTCTCACGGCGACGCCGCCGCTGCCGAGCCCAACCCCGCCTGCAGCAGCTCAAACCTTGCAAGCGGACTCACTCCGCTCGAGGCGAATAAATAGGCCAAAGCCGGCGCTGCCTCGGCACACCCATCGCTGGTTCGTTCGACCACTCTTCTTCCGCCACTCAACCCTCCGCCGCGGTCCTTCATCGTCCCAAGTAACCTCGGCTTCCATTCCAAAATGGTCCAAATGGAGAACATCGTCTACCGCCTCGCCAACGTCCACGACACGGACGCCCTCATCGACTTCATCGTCGCTAACATCGGAACCACTTCGCCCATTTGCAAGGTTAGCTAGCAACCGGTCCTCCCCCGAGGAACTCTCCCCCTTTAGGCGCTTAAATTCGACCTCGACGACTGCGCCGCAATGTATTCTTCGCGGGTGTTCAACTCGATCGCCGACGGAATCTCCGTTCTGGCCATCGACGAGGCCACCGAAGAGATAGTGGGATACCGTCTGGCCAGCTTCTGGTACCGCGACCCCTCCAAGAACCTCCCTGTCTGCCCCAAAGCCACCAAAAAAGCGCAGATTCTCTGTAAGTGTTTTCAACCCTGAGTTCCTCCAATCCCCGGTTTCTTATAGCCAACCTCTCGGAGCGTCTCCGTTCCTACTTCTGGGAACTCTGTCCGCAGGACATCGACTGCGTTGTCCGCCGCGAATCCTCCTGCGTCCGCCGCGACTACCAGCGCCGCGGAATCGGAAAACGGCTGCTCTCGGAGTTCTTCGACGAGAAACTTCTCAAGGTGAGCAGAACTCAGAAACAAGAGCCTCACGGCTTCGTTACAGTACCACGGAGTCGGCGGCGCGATGAGCGTGACGACGTCTTTCGCGAACCAGTGCCTCCTGGAGAAAGATGGCTACGTGGGACTGGCCGAGATGCCCTACGACGAGTATTTCTTCGAACACGGCCTCTCCACTGAGGGCGCCTTCGACGACAAGACTTCGAAGGCCGTGCTCAACTTCAAGGAGTTCTGATCCATGTCCCGTTCGTCCCTTTAATGTACATAGCAGAGAAGAGAAAGAGTTCACTTAAAGATAATGTAAATAAAGTTATTTTGAAGTCGCTGGAACGAGGACTTACTCCCAGAAACGGCCGCGATTACCGTATGCACGAGTTGTTTCGAAATTGTTGGCGCGAGCTTCGGGCGGAATCATCGAGTTACACAACCGCGAAGGGGCTCGCACAAACAAAATGGCGATAAGATTGGAGATTGAAGAATTTAAGGGACAATTGCGGTCGGGACACGGTAACAAGGTGCCCAGAGAGTTTGCGAAGAACTCGGGCGGTCGAAGAGAAACGATGAACCCAAATGTGACATTTATCGTGGCATTTTGCTCGCGCCCAACGAGTTCCGACCAGAGCTCAAGTGCCTCTCCTCCGAACTCATCTGCTCTTCCCTAATTGGGTTTAAGCGACCACCCATCTTCTCCCTAAAATGCGTTTGGTTCTTGCTTTTCTTCTTTTGCTTTCGGTTCAGCCACTTTCGACGAATTTCCATGGCCACTCGCTCGCCAGTCGGCTCCTTCCTGGTCAGAATAATTGGATTGCTTCGCGAAACTCTCGCGTGTTTTCCTTCGTCTTCTGTTTTCGTGCCCGGCTCATCGGAAATCTCCCGGCCCCTACTCCACTCTCCACTGCTTATCGGGGCCGTTTCCGGAGTCGCCGAACTTCGATCGTTCGCCCTGATAAGTCGCCGATTGTTTTGGACTATTTTCGGCGTTCTTATCGCGAGTGCGACGTCACTCTGTGTCCCTCGGACGTCGCGGACTGAGCGGCACTTGCAGGCGAGTGGGTGCAATCTGGGTACGCTTGGCGACGCCGTTGTTCCTCCCAGATCGATGGAACAAAGACGTGAGAGCGACGGCGATGTGCTTCTCCGGAGACAGGAAGGGAATGTGTATTCAGGGTCACAGAAGAGTCGATCTGGGAAATGTAGTCGATCAACGACCGAAGTGAATCACGGCGGTTTTGGTACACATGACAGGAGAAAGGGCGCGAGCACCCATCGATCTGTGGGGAAGGACGAGAACGAGAAGCCGCCGGAAGATGTGGAGGGGACCGGCGCGGAGAAATTCGATGAAACGGGAACGGAAGTCGTTGAGAGAGAAGGAAGAAGGCGCGAAAAAGCGATGAATTACCTTTATGAGACCAAAAATAGCCCGAGGGAACGACGACAGAGATAGCGGGAAGGAAAGGGGCAAAGACGCAAACGCCGAATTTGGAATCGCCGTTTGAAGGATTATTCGGAACTAATCGGCGCTGTTGTGGACGTCGATGAAAGGAAACCACTTTCTCTCTGCGTCGACTGACGCTGACTGAATGAAAATGTCTCAGCTTGTTTCATTAGATATCCGTTCCTCCGACTCATCGAACACATCACACACAGCCACCTTTTTTCTTGGCTTCACGCCAGCTTTCAAGCTCACGCGATCCAACAGAGACTTCATTATAGAGCCAGCTGATTATTTGCGCGAAAACAAGTGACGTTGGAAACACGGCGCCGTTTGCTGTTTGAAGACAAAGGGAGGTGGTGACCAACGTTTGCCGCCGATGGGAAACGAACAAGGAACTTCTCTGGAGATCGAAAACTGTTTCCGTCCTTTTCCCATCCGACCGAAGATTCCCGTCGTTCTTGGTGGGTGACCCTTCCTAATCTCGAAGTCTGCCTGTCCCTTAAGGTCGCAAAATCCCAGCTGAGCTCGTCTTACCCCACAACGTGAAAGCGGTGAAGTTTGTTGCTTTGGGATTAGTCCGCGGCTTGTTTGTGCCTCCGCCGACTTCAAATAAGGCGACAAACAGCAGTCGCGTCGTAATTTCTTTTTTCCGTTTTGCGCTCGAACAGAATTATCGGGGAACAGCGGCGGAAACGTGAATCTCGAATAAACTTCATTCAATAAGGGAATCTCGAAAAGTCCATTAGAAGCTTCTGCTAACAATAAATCGGAAACCCTGCTGGGAGTAAGGAGTCAAAGGACCTACTTAAAACCCTTCTTGCTTCAAATATGTCTTTGTTAACTGGCCTCCTGAGAGCTGAGACCAAACAACGATAGAGTATATCACGAGTCTTGTTGCTGGAAGAAGTTTGGTCTGGCTTTGTCGCCCTTGTGCCTCGCGTGCTCCTCAGGATCAACGAACTTGTGCGCAGAAAATCTCGAGATTCTGATCGGAGTTCTCGCGGGCGCCGCCTCTATCGCGTCGCGGCGATGGAACGAGCATCTCAGATCTTTCCGCGGTTTCCGCTCGTTCACTGGCGGCGGAGGAAATTCTATCGGCGACTGGTGATGGATGGTGGGCAGGGGGTAGATGAGCGAAACCGGGGGGCGCCGCTTCCGTGTGAGGCGCCCTGTGGAGGTGGCCGAATTCGCGGAGGACAGAGAAGATTCCATAGAGGATGAAGAGCATGACGAGGATGCGGAAGAACCCTGGAACGAGGAGAGATGAAGCGGTAGGAAGAGGCGAGAACGCTTAAATACCTCATCTCGGTCGTCTTTGTGCCGCTGGAGGTTCTGCCGTCGCACTGAAATGAGTAATACGATTAAGTGCCATAAGAAGAAGCCTCACGCACCGTTTTGAGCGTATTCGACGGCTTGGAAAAAGGAGCTCGCTTCGCTGTCGTCCACGAATTCCAT
Organism: Steinernema scapterisci; assembly: GCA_000757745.1. Lineage (NCBI taxonomy): Eukaryota > Metazoa > Nematoda > Chromadorea > Rhabditida > Steinernematidae > Steinernema > Steinernema scapterisci. Next base: position 45,622 of record KN167906.1, read on the forward strand.
TCCGTAGCCTTCCCCTTCCGATCCGAAGATGATGAAGTCGTCTGCCAGCATTTGGAATTCGATGTCAGCGCTTCTAAAAAGAGTAAAATTATACGAATTTCTTGGAACGGGATATATCGGGTAACACTTAAAACGCGTTTGAACAGCTCTTACATCGCGATTTCAATGAGAACATGCGGGATTTCGTGGTTGCGAACGTCGAAGTCCCCGGGCGAAACGAAACAAATCGAAGTTTTCCTCCGGCGATAATCTCGCACGTAGCAGGCGACTCCGAACAGAAGTTGATCCCAACCTGTTCTGCGTTCCACGGTGAACAGGCGAGCCAATCCGGAGCAAAGACTCTGCAAAGGGGCACTCAGTAAATAAACTCGCTCACGCAAAATCAAACCTTGCAATCACTTCCGAGCGCATCGAAAACTCGTCGGTTTTCGTGCTTATTCAGCAAATTCGATCCGACGTTGTGGCGTCCTTCGTCCCTGGAATAGAAAAACGTGAAAAGGGAATTTTGGAATTCTGCGCACTCCAGGCGACTCGTCGAAGCGATTTCGTCGACGTCCGACATCCGATCAGTTGCGGCGAGGAGTGGATTCTGCAAGGAGCGGAACTTCGGGGAAGTCGAAGCGGAAAGGAACGCGGAGAAACGGAGAAGAAACGCCAATTAGGGCTCACGGCGCTGCTAGTTGTCACACGCCAGCCGCGACGACGATCGATTGAATCAGGCGAAGATCGTGACGTGGGAGTGGAGGAGACGAAACGGAACTGGCGCGGGTAATAAACACGCAGAAGTGGAAGTAGAAGAAGAAGCGAGGACGTCCTTTAAGGCGTCTTCGGGAAGAAAACAGTCCAGAAAGTGTAGGAGGAACCAAAGTAGGCACAGGACTACGCGCGGAACGCAGACTAGGGCAGAAAATGAAGTGATTCGATTTGGTCAATGTCCGGAGCAGAAAGCACGTCACAATCCGATCACCCGCAGTGTTTACAATCGGTGAATCACACAAAAACGACACTAAATCGGGGTCAGAGCATTATTGAACCAAAAATTAATTGGCGAAATCCCGGATTTGCTACTGGAGTGAAGGGGCGATTAAGAGGCGTGCGTGACCTCCAAATGACGATTTCTCAAACGAAGTACAAAATGCGCTAAAAGGGAATTTGTAGAATGAAGGATTGCGCGAAAAACTGGCTTCTAAAGTAGCAACAGTGTAACAAAAGGCGAATTCATTCGGCGAACAGTCTGCAGGATCCAGAATGTGGGCCATAAACAAGTCGACATTGACGAAAGGATGATTCATCCCGGACCAAGGAAAAGCAGCAGGCGCGCGGTTGCAGTGGCATAATAAAGGAACGCGAACGATAAGAATGGCGAAACCAAACAAGCCGATGAGCTCTGTAAAGGAAGATTAGGAAGACTTCTGGAGACTGGAAACCCCTTCAAAGTAACAGGCCATTAGCAGATTCCTCGGCAGGTCTTCGATTTAATGAATAAGGGGCATTCATCATTCAACAAACGAATTCCAGAAGAGATCGAGCGAGAGTTTTCACATCGCCAGCTCTGATTCCTCCTGCGTGCCGTCGAGTGATCCTTGTTGGCGTAGTTGAGGCCGGGAAAGATCAAACTCGATCAACGTTGCGTCGCTGTGGGTTTCCTTGCTGGATTCAGTTGAATCTTCGAAATCAGTTTGTTCTGCGGCCGGCCGCGTTCGCGTGTGCTGGCGGGACTCCATCGCTTCTCGGCACACGTCCAGCGAGAACCACCTGAGACATTAAATGACAAAAAGGAGAATAAATTGCAAACTCACTTTTTGACGATGAAAACGAATATGATCGGGGAGACGACGAAGGCGAAGAGCAGCGAGCCCGAGAAGAAAAGGACCACAGAGAAGTTGTTGTGTACGTGGTACTGTTCAATGAGATCCAGGACGTCGCGTTCCTGGAGCCACAGGTCCACTGTCGGGTCAACTGTATCTGCTCTGAAAATCATCAAATATGCATTTATGAAGAAGGAAAAAGTTTATACGAGATTGTAGCATTATCGTTCATTGGAATATTGGAAATCTTGGAAACGCGAAACTCGAAAACGACCGCGTTCGGAGAGGTTGCAAGGTTGAATGAGGCATGGACGTCGAAGTCAGACCATGCCTAGACGGCACAATTTTGAGACAACGGTGACGAATGGAAAAAAGGGCCACTTAGAGACCAAGTTTATCAATAATCAAACCTGGATTCTCTAGACATGTCTCGATAGTAATAGCGCATTTTTGACCCCACATTTCAAAAGTTCATATTAACGCGAACGGCTGCTCGTCCAGATCACCCTGTCGACCTTCTAATGATTGCTTCCGGATTCCCTTCAATATTCCCATTTTTATTTCTTGTTTATTCCTCTATTTACAGTCTTTTTCGAATTTAAAACTCTGATCCGCTTTGCTTCCTTTCTTCTCCTTACGACTCGTCCCAGTCGTCGCTGTCATCCTCCTCTTCGCTTTCCGAGTCTAAACAACAGAATTAACTTTTCCTAATGTCCCTTCTTCCCACCTGGTCCGATCTTATCTCGCATTTCGTTCAACTTCTTCGCGATCGCGTCCATGATCGAGTTTCCACTGTCAGTGGGCGTCTCCGCGGGCGGCGGCGATTCATCTCCAACGGCCACTTTCTTCAGCTTCTTTCCTTGGATGATCTCCTCCATGAGATTCTTCCTGTCCGGCGAATTCACTTCGCACGGAACATTCTTGGGAGTATTGGGGGTTTTCGGAGGCGCTTGGTCTAAGGCCGGAGGAGGAGGTGGCGGAGGCGGCGCCGGCGCCGGCGGCCCTCCAACCACTGCCGCTATTGACGAAGGCGTCGTTGATGCCGAAGAAGAGGGCGGCGGAGGTGCCTTCGATGTCTTCGGCGAGTCTCTGACTTGAGAAAACTCAACTTTCGACGGCTTCGAAGCTTGTCCTGCCGCAGGTATAACTTGGCTCACGCTCTTCTGGACAGCGGGTTCCACGACCCTCAATTTGACTTGGATCGTCCGCTTTTCTTGTGGTAGAGGAGGTGGTGGTGCCGAGGGTGCAGGTTTCCGATCTTGTGAAGGTGGCTGGGGAGCCGAAACCTTCCGAAGGCTTTCGTTTCTAGCTGGTGGCGGAGCAGGCTGGTGGCCGTTAGACGAATCCCTTTTGGGAAGGACCGGAGGGACGAAGTTGGACGATGGCGTCGCGTTCGAGTGGCTCATCTTGTCCTGGTACTTCTGCAAAGATGTTTCCTTAAAAAGAACACCTGCTCCAAACTCACCTTCACAGCATTTACCGTGTTCCTTGTGTGGTATTTCTCCTTCGACAGACGACTAAACGAATCTCATAAAATCACCCAAAATCCCCCAAAACTCACATGCTGTTTCTCGAGTGGATCAAGGGAATTCCGGGAGTGTTCCAATCGGCTTCGAACGGCTTTCCGGGCGACCTCACAAAACTGGAATTGGATACTGTGGATGGACTTTTCGGAAGCCGCAACTCGCTCGGCGGCCTCGGTTTCGGGTCCTCTGGAGTTTCCGGTAGCGCGATCGTCGGCGGCTTTGGCTTCTTCTCGCTCTGCTCCAAGACGATTTTCCTGATTTCGTCTTCCCCGAGGTGCTTCACCGCCTTCGCCAGGATCTTCTTGTTCAGGTGTTCCTTATCTCCGCCTTCGAGGTCGTTGCAGATGTGTTTGTAAAGTTCGGTCACGTTGGGATCCAATTCGGCCTCCTTCGTCAGGAAATTTCCATCGGCGCCATAATGCATCGTGTGCCTGAAAGAGTTTAGCGGTGATTCACGCCTCAACTCCTAAGAACGTACTTCGAGGCGGTGGGTTCCGAAATGTCCTCGGCGGTGATCTTCTTCTTCTTAGAACTCTTCTTGTCGTCGCTCGTCAGCCACCCCCAGATCGTGTGTTTCCTCTCTAAATCACGCGTTCACTACTTTTCCCAATCCCTCGAACACTCACCTCTGGGCTTCTTCTCTCGCTTATGGTGGCTATCTTTCGATTTTTCGCTCGGGAGGTCGTCCCTCACTGGAGCCAAAGTCCCGTTCTGAAATTCAGATAAAGCGAGGAAACCACCAGAAACACCTACCGTCACGTCATGATTCTTCTTCTGCAGCTGGAGTCGCCGCCGCGCTTGAAGAACGTCGGCGGTTTGGAAGAAAAGTTGCGCTTCTTCCTCGACGGCGAAGTTGAGCGCGTATTTAGTGGAATCCGCCTCGAACGCGATGAAGCTCTTCGTGAGTGGGAGGAAGGCGACTGTGGCGCCGCTGGAAACGAAGGATGAGGAAAAGATTCGAACGCTACGAAACACCGTACGAAACCGATTCATCGGTGCGTCCACGTTTGTCGGCCAACCTAATTTATTTAAGCCACGTAACTCGT
>KN167908.1:0-10078 GCA_000757745.1 Steinernema scapterisci
AATTGGCGGTTGAAAATTGGCGGTTAATTTTTTGGCGGTTGAGTCGGCACACCGCAGACGCGCAATTATGGACTCACGGAGATTTTTCGGGCCGCAAACCATCTGACAAGTTTGACATGCGTGACGCGATTCGGGGTTGGACCGGTGGTACGATTACGGCTTGCGCGGATTAATTCAGGAGTTGCAAAGGACATTTACGGGATCCTCCGGGTCTGCCACGACTGCTCTTGCACTCTACTTCACAGCGAATTCCGTTTTCCTCCTCCAACTGGTCCCATCCAAGCGCCCTCCGGCGTCCTCTCGAGGACTTTCCCTCGCCAGCCGCGTGACCTTTGCCTTCCGTTTCTAAGAACGTTCCCAAGGAGATCTCTCCTGCACACGGTTTTCAACTTTCCCAGAACTGCGCTTCCTCATTTCGAACCCAAACTAGCGTATCAAACCCAGCGGAGGATACTCGAAAAGTGCATCCGAGGATTAAGTCCAATCTCTCGGGAAACAAAACCTCTCGATTCACACGACTGCAGATTCTGGAAGTCGCTCAATTTAGATCTTTTCGCTTTCGAAGATTCTTCCGCTCGAATGGTTTATTAGATTAGGATAATGGCGGTGTCGAAGATCGCGGTCTATTACGATTACTTGAGGCCTCACTTTCAACTTCACCGTATCCGTTTCCAGTGTTCATGACTCACCCTCCTCCACCACTCCTAGATCTCCCTTCACAATAAACGTTCTCTCTCCCGACCCGAAAGGGTTCCGGTAGATCCATTAGTCGTGATCTCTGTCCATTTCCGGTCCGTTTTTGCTTTCGGTGACGCGATCCACTTTTGAATAATTTAGCCGAACGCGTAGATCGCCGCCACGTCGCGTGATCGCCTTGGATTTGGAGAGTGGAGTTTGGGGAAACGGGTGCGATTGGAGTGTCCGGAACGGATTTGAACTCCGCCGAGTTCAGAGCCGTTAAAGATTCATTTTAACGTGGAATAGTCATCGGATTCGCCGATTCCAAGGTGCCGATTCCAAGGTCTTCCATCCCCCACCTTCCGAACCTCCCCACAACTCGGAACCCTCTTCCAAATGCATCCGAACCTCTGCAAACTTGTTTTCGCATTTCAATCCTGCAATAAAGATTAAAATTTCACGCCGCGCGTCTTTTCGTTCTTCACTTTTTCCACTTTTCCCCTCAGCTATTGATGAGTTCTGCAAACGACTTCCGAAACGAGATCTTCGCGGCTTAAACAACTTTCAAAACGGTCATCCGCACGCGCGAAGTGCGATTAATGTTTGAGTTGGGATTCCGGAAACGGTCTTTAATCGACTAAAAATATTATTTGTGCCGCGGGAGGAAAAGTGGACGCTCTGTGCGCTCTCGGGTTTGCTCGTAAATTGGGCAATTGCTGTTCTTGATTTCCTGTCCGAACGTTCTGCTCGGTGTACTTAACTCCGACTTCTGGAGAATTCGCGGCCTCAAAGATTGGACATCGAATTGGGAAAAGCGCTGTTTTTGTGATGGCCAAGTTCAGGGACGTCCCAGGTAACCGGAATCAACTCCGAGTACTCAACGTTTTCCCCGAAGTGAGCTAAATCGTTCCTCGAATCTCCAGGATCCGCGTGCTGGCCTGAACCCACACAAGGTCGTAATTCGTTTGTTTTTGTCTTGAATCAGCTGCCGGTTCAAGAGTCACCGTCGACCTTATGCAACGCACGTGATGTACTTATCTGCTTCATTTGAGCATTTAAGAATCGTGGATTAGATTTGCAGATTATTAATTCCAGGCGCATATTAAGTTTGCGCCACTTTTTCACCTGCGCCCGAGGGTTCGAGGTCAAAGAGGACTCGCTCGGAGTTCGGTTCTTTGCAGAGATCTCTGCTTTTTGTAACTTTCCATCCCCGGAAGTTCCCTTCTCGGGCTCCCCTCCACCTCCACTTGATTTCTGACACCTTGCGCTGAGTCCAAAGAATTCCCCTCCTCTCCTTTGTTCCCTCGCGACAGGCAACTTTCCCGAGTATCCGATGTCGACTTGCAGTTTCGCGCGTTTATTTGTCGCGGCTCGGGAAATTCCGAAGCGCCGTTTGGTCGCTTGTTTGCCTTGTGTACATTTCCGTTTTTTTGCTTTTTAGTTTAGGGAATCCTGTTAGTTTCGAATAGATCTGTGAGTCTCTAAGGTTATGAGTCAAAGAGAAGACGGATTCCGAGAATAGCGGGGATTTCGAGATTGACCCTCGGACGGATCCAGTTGTCTTGAGCCCACATACTATAACACGTTTTGGAGTTTGGAGAGTGCTGTTTTTAGGTTCTGCACTCGGCATAGTTAGTGTTCGGCCGGTAAACACGGGCTGTTTTGACGTTTTTGCCGATTTCGCAAATCAGTTTAGACTTTCAATAACCACAAACAAATTTGTTTTCTCAACTTGAAGTCGGAGTTTTGGAGCGAAGAGCAGATCGAGGTCGATGGAACAAAGTGCCTCTAAATTTTAGCATTTCTGACACTTATGTTCGTAGGTACGATTCTCCTAGGTCTGAGGCGTTGTCGACTTGACCTAAACCGCGTGTAGTCAAGGCAATCGTCGAGTTCTCCAAGGTCATCTCCAAGTGGTTTCCTCCGGTTTTCTCGTTGCTTAACCCATTTCTCAAAACTTGAATCTACTCGCGAATCTTCGGCAGCTCGAAACGTAGGTCGGTTGACCTCATCAAAACTCCTTTTCACGCTTTCCGCTTTTCCCAAAACCCATCTTCGGCGCATCCTCCCAAACAACGACAGACATGTTTTCTCGGATTTGAGGCCACATTTATGCAGATTGGATGTTCCACTTGATCGACGAACCATTCAAGTTGAACATTTGTGGTTCCTACCGTAACCCCAAGTCGCGCTCAACCTCAAAATAGACGCAGATCCGCTTTCCACGACCGTCGGTAAACAATTAACGAAATGATCTCGAAATTAGATTTTGGATGCAAAACGGCGATCGAATTAAAAACGCAATTTTGGAAATTAGGTTTCCATTTCAGCTCTAAATTGGTCGATTCAGCTCTGCTTTCATTCTTGGATTCTCCGCTTCTGATCGTATGAGATCACCCGCACCCCGAAATTACCCACCGCAGGTAATTCGCCTGCTCCCCACATCCCAACCGTATTTCCCTTCGCCCCCTTCGAATCCTCTCTCGCTCTTTTATGAATGACTAGAAGAAGTGCATTCTTGAAAACACTTCCGCCAGTTTCTCGCTTCCTCTCGAGTTGCACAAATGAATTTCTCTCGCGAAAAATCTCGCGTTTTCACGAAAAGATTCTGTTTGTGTTGACCATTTGAGGAAGCGCGGAATGGCCCGGAGGGTCAGATCAACTACGCTGCACTCTTGGAGTAGAACTCGGATATCTGTTCTTTGGTTGAGCTGGGAAGAGCAGAACGAGTCGCCGGGAGATCCTTAATCGGCAAGGGAGTGGGCTCTAAACCGCTGAGAGAGACCTGCTTAGAAGAAAACGGCTAAAATTAGAATTCGTCCGCCTGCACTTCCACAAATAAACGTCCGTAAACCCCAAAACAGGAATCGTCCCAAAGGCCAGGGCGTTCAATTACGCTCTCGGCGTCGTCCACCCCAGATCTCCATCTATAATTCCGCGATTCCTGTCGCTTCCAAACGTGGTTCATCAATTCTCGGCGGCGGTAAACACAGTTTCGAAGTCGCAAACGAGGCTCGATGATGTCGAGAAGATGTCCTTTCTGTTGATTATGCGGGGGTCGGAAAAAGACGGCGGAATCGGAAATTCGGATGAAGGCGCGTCAGGAAATTCAATGTGGCCGGAGTTGAGCCAAGGGGAGGAGAGTTCGTGTTTTAGTGGGATTGTAGCCGAAATTCTAAACTTGGACTGTAGTTGGACAAGAGGGGATACACCCGAAATCCACTAACGATGACGCGCCACTTCAAGAAGAGAGGCCAGAACCTCGGAGCATAATTTTGTTTGTGGAACTACGCAGAAAATGGTCCTAAATTGGCTCCAGCGCCCTTTCTTGGGTTGGTCTCCACTTGACGCCTCAGAAGTCCATAGTTGAACGCACAGTTCATCTACGTGGAAATTCGAATCTCCGAAATCCCCACACCCAACCATGTTTCGAGTCCAAACTCCGCGAACTCGTCCTCCTCCAGGCCGACCTCTTCCGCTCCCTCAAAACATATTTATCCAAACTCCAACCTTAATTAAGTCTTCACCACCAGACACCTCTTCTCCTCTCCTTGTTATTCTCTCTGCGTCCAATCTCAGATCGTCGCCCCGATAAAAGAATCCAAAAGCCGAATTCCCCCGGCCGCTTTTTCTCCGCCTCTTTAATCTTGATTATGCTGTTTTGCATGTTTCACTGGCGTCAAAAGCGGCTTCGAGTGTGGCTGGAAAAGTCCGAGATCTCAACTCTCCTGACGACCTTTTGTCCCGCGAGACCCTGATACTTCCGTTCGAGCAACGTGCGTTTGTAGGAAACGTATCGACTCTTTGGAAGTTAGAAACAGAAATCAGCGCCAAGATCTGTGGTTCAAGACCCTGGCCTCTCCAGCAAAGGGGCCATCGACCAAAACTCGTTCCCCACACGCGAAACCTGAATGTTTCAACGCGTCTCGGCACGTCAACTTCGGCCCAGCGTGTCTGCCTGCATTATTTATCGTGTTTTTATCCTAATGGCTTCGCGCGAGTTGTGGAACGTCGTTTTAATATTGAACAAGTTCGGAGTAGTAAACGTGAATAATTGGGGTCGGTCAGAACACGGCGGACGGGCTTTCCGGAAATTCAGTTTTGCCCAGTTTCCCCCGCTTGAGGTTCTGGTCCCGACGCGACCGGTCTTTGCGTCACTTCGTCTGATTCCAGCTCCAAAACATGTGCTCTTCTCCAAATTGCCCCCTTGAAACTCTGCAGCTAATTTGCAGTCATTAGAGATTCCGATGGCTTGTTTTCGTGTCTACGTGCTCTGATTCTAGAATCTCAAATGCACGCCTGTTTCAGGTTCGCCGACCGGAACTCGAGAGAACTCTTGAAGGTAGGAGATTCAATGTCTTGAAACCCCGAACTTCCCTTTCCCCGTATCTGGTCACTCAGACGCACAAATCTCCGCAATCTCGGAATAAGGAAATAACACAAATTGGCCAATTTCGGAATCTGTGTACTTTGCTGGTTATTTTTGGCTTCTGAATTGTGACAAGTCCTGCCGCAGGAGCAATCAAAGCAATCGGGGCGCCGAGAGGAACTGACAGAACGAGTCTTGAGTCCGAAGTAAGAAGCTGTGTCCTTGAACACTCCAGACTCAACGAGGCGTTATCTGCTCTTTCCCGGCCTCCGGCGTCCACCGCGTCGGACTTAATGCAAACAATAACAGATCTACGCTTGAACCTTCGATCCAAACATTCATCTACCCGGTCCAGCTATGCTTGCACTCATTTCCTTGACGCATTCCACATTGAATGTGATCTGCACTCTTTGTGCAAAAGGCGAAAAACGATTCGAAATTTTCCTTTTCAGAATATTCCAGGCGAAAATCAAGAAAACCGAGCGTTCTTTGGCCAGGTGAGTCAGTTCGAGATTAGGGGTCACGCTTGGGTGTACTTAAGGTTCCCTGGTACTTCTCGAGGTGCTCCGTGTCCAGTTCCTCGTTTCCATTTCTCGTGTTTTTGTTTTCCTCCCGATTATCATTGAGAGCGTACTTGAATCTACGTCCCGAAGGACAGACTGGCTAGCATTAACGCCGTCAAAAGTCTCGTCACGCTCGTCTCTGACCCAGAATACGCAGGCAGAGAATCGCGTAGTTTGGGTTGTGGCGGATATTTCGGACCACAAATTCGGTGTCCAGCCCCAAGCGCCACATTTCCAGAAGACGAATTTCGGGGAATTGCGGGTCTCCTCTGACTAATAGGTCGTCGGAGTCTTGGAACATCGCTGTCATCAAAGTTTCATGGAAGAAACTCCGTTCTAAGACTCGTTTAATATTTGAAGAGCGCATTCTTCCCCGGTAGTCCGCGTTTAAGAATCTCTGGAGTTCTGGATCCTGTTTTGGTCTCTTCTCCCCCTCACTTTCCCTGTATTCTAAAGCTTAATTATAGCCTTATCTTCGCGTTTTCCCCTTCAAAGCGCAATCTCGGGCCTCTTAATTAACTCCTACACGCTCTTTTTCCTGTCTGCATTTTTCGGCTGCCAGAAACGTTTCCACAGCGATGAAATTACCCAAAAAGCCCCTCTGCCCACTTAACTCATCTCCACTCATCTCCACGCATTCCTAACCTCGAATCCCGTAATTTCTCCACCGCCTAACTTCCCATTACCTCCATTTTCGTCGTCTCTGACGTCGCCGCAATTTATCTATTCTTCGAAAACATAACTGCTGATGCTTGTCTTCCTTAATTCTTCGGGTCGTTACTCACGCGCCTCGGCCTCCAACTCCACACATCTCTCTTGCCAGAAACTCGTGCAAAGATCAATTCGGCAGTTTCGAGGTTTTTAGGACTCCCGGCGGGGTTTTCGTCCTCGCGGCTGCGCACTTTTTAAACGGATTTCTATGCGTTTTATGGTCAACTCTGTAATGGGATTCACGCGCTTTTAGGAGTCTTCTTTTAGGCGGTTCGGGTAGGCGAGGTTTCGGGGTTAGGTTTCGCTTTTTGGCCTCTGATCATGGGTTCATGCTTCTCTTCGGTCTTTGCTTGTTCCTAGGCAGCCTCAACTCCTCTTAGCGGTTCCAGGTTTTTCTCAAAAGTTGCATTTCTCGCCTTGAGGTTCCGAAGTTGACTCGTGTAATAGAACTCCCGCTTGTGCAAACGACCCCCAGGGCTGCGGCGTCAGGGTCTCGAGTGGTCTTGTAGAACACAGAGCTCTGGCAACATTTCCACCAGCATTTTCAGGGAAAGGCCACGTCAGGGACACAATAACAGCCGGCTTCTTGACCCAGTTTACTCGCTCAAACAAGATCTAACGCCTTTTAAGTGTTTGCTCATTCTCAAAGTGTGACGGGAAACAAAACAGAAACTGCCGCGGCAGAGGCCAGCTGAGTCCACGTCAGATCCAGGCTCTCATTTTGTGGTTCCAGGACACGTTCTACTCGAGGGCCACACAAACTCTCCCAACTTGTTTGTCCCACAACAATCGGAGTAATCCACGCGTGAAAATGCGTCCAAACCAGATTCAAACTCGCCTGCCACACGGCTGAAAAATAAGAAATTCTCTGCTTTCGGGCGTTCTTCCTCAAGTTCAGACCCTCTACATAAATACGCAATCACCCTATTTCTGGTCTCCAAAACATCGTCATGTTTACGCTCTCCCGCCTGCACCGAACTTGACTTCTCCTCGCCGCAAACAACAAACGAAGCCTATTTCCGCCTTCCCTCATTCAAATCTTTGCTCGTTCAACAAATTGTTTATTCTTGGCCTCCGCTAATCTCCGCGAGCGCCTTTTCGCGCCCTCTTCGCTCCTTGTTTTCGCGTTTCCTAAATGGAATTCGCCGCCGCCGTCAAACGCGGCTGATTCACCCGTCCACCGGCGGCGGACAGAATTCTGCCGGCCGGCGACCCTCGAAAAGACCAAAAACGAGATGATAAACGACGACATCCTGGCTTCTTCTTCTTCTTGTTCTCCGCCTCCTTCAATCATCGCCGTCGTCAAGACCCTCAGGCGATTCGCAGTGGCCGCGGGAGTCGAGGACAAGGACCTCCTCCGCCAGAACTCGACTTTTCGCCCTTCGACACGCGAATCTAATTTTCCTCCTCGGAATCTCCCTCCCCCACTCCACGATTCCCCTCGATTCTCCGGCCTGAATTCTCGACTCTTCTGAACCTATCTGCGCTCGTCCTTTGGACCCGTCGGCGGCCCTCAAGCGAAACGTGCAGGCGCAAAGGAGAGCTTTCTTTGATCGATCGCCGGTCGAAGTGATCTGCTGTTTGCACCTCGGCGCCTCCCGAGAGATCTCGAGGGAAGAAGTCGGGGAGGAGCGTGTAATCGCTTGTTCGAGTGGTTTACGACGTGTTTCGACCGCGATTAGTGATTGCTTGGCGGATCGTTGTTGGCCTGTTTTTCGAGGTTTCGGATGGGGATGAGGTGAGGTGGGACGAGGTGGAGGGAATGGGTTCGGGATGGGATGAGAAGTTGGTGTTGCGGCAGGAAGTTATTAATTGGGAAATGAGGAAAGTTGAAGCGAGGTTTGTCGGCCATAAAAGCGCGATTTCAAGGCTCTTGTGACCAATTCAGATCAGCGGGCGAGAGTTGCAGCTGGGAACCACGCGTCCAGCCTGGCCTCTACTTCACCTTTCCACCTCGTTTCCTCATTTTTCGCTCCAAGAACCACTCCACTGAATATTTCAGCAGTTTTGGAAAAATTCGATTCTTGGTTTTTTGACGAAATCGGAACACAGAATCCCTTTGTCCTCTTTCTGCTCGATTTGACGCGTTCTGCTTTGTGAGTTTTTGCATTTTCGCTTTTTGGAAGGAAATGTTTTTGTGCGTTTGCGTAACTCGCTCCACTTTTATAATCTGTACTTCAGTGGGAATCCCAGCAAAACTCAGTTCCAGCATCTCCCCTTTCCGAGTTCGCTGGGAGTCAATCTCTATTTTATGCCTGTTTCCAGTCTGCGGGAGAAAGACAAAAAAGTTTCTTCCCTCCCCAAACGTAAACATAATCCGTCTTCTTGATATCTCTCGATAAACAATCGGTCCTCTCGTTTGGTCAGCTTAGCGACGCGTTCCCCCATCAGCTACACTAATCCTCACATTTCCCTGTTTTCAAGAGTCAACCTACACTGTTCCCTGATCAGCTAACGAATTCCCCCGACTTCTCCTCGAGTCCACCGGACCTCATCTTCCAAACAGCTCCGCTCTGTTCTCTGCAAAGATTCCCGGGTTTCTAAGCGTCCTTCTCATCCGATTACGCAACGTCTGCTCCCTTCTCGCCACCCGGATCCTCATCTCCCTAATGCGACTATAAAAACGGGCGACTTCCGCCCGGAAAACGTGCGAGATCTTTGGTTCCGAGGTGCGTCGCCTTCTGAAGGCGGCGGCTCCTCCTCGAATCTAATCGGATTGCGCGGGAACTTAAAGAGCCCCGGCGACCTCCGCGGAGTCACAAGTGGCGGAATTCAATCTGGCGCAAGCTCGAAGTGGCCAATTTTGTAGCTATTAAGTCCGGAGGTCGGCGGCAACTTCGTGTAATTGTTGTTTATTTACGCGTGGAGACGAGTGCCGCGCGCCCGAGATTTGTGGCCGAGATCTGCTAAGTTTGCTACTTTCGGCTGAAGCACCCGGAGATTCCCGAGATCTCTGGCTTTCCGCCTGACCCCAGAAAACGAGCTTTTAGGAACGCATATTACAACGCGAAGACGTCCGGAGGCCGGCGAATAACGGATTGCCCTGGCCACTATCTATTCAGCCGAAAGCGTTTTTCCCAGCTGAAGTTCAAAGTTTGCCGAAGAGGAGTTACAAGCGGAAAATTAGATTTACGAGGGGCGGAGGAGAGTGCGACGCTAGGAGGAGAGAGGGGGAAGACGCCGGGCGGCGCTAATTTGGATTTGTGGACCGAGTGTCCGGTTTCTGGACAGGTGGTGGCTGTGTTTTGGGACGAGGAGCCCTGTTTTCGCCTGTTCGAAGGAGAATTGTTTTTAGCGTGGTTTCTGAACTTCCGACAGGTGGCCACTTGTTGGATCCACTGGACCGTCTTTGAACCGTGAAATTGGAATGTTGGGGTAACTCGTGCAACTTGAAATGTTTGATCCAGACTGAACCATCGCCAAAGTCCTTGTTCAGCCATGCTGTGACGCCGGATCGGTTCCAGGCATTCCTGAGAACTGGTTGCTTGGACGTGGTTTGGCCTTGGATTGTGTCTTTGTATCCCTTAATCCATCGGATCTACTGAGTCATGAGTTTCGCACAGGCTTATCACGGGTTTAGGACAAAGCTGTTGGTTCTCAAGATCTTGAAGTGACTCGGCAATCTTCTTGGACCTGTTCCTCAGACGTTCTTGACGAACTTCCTCGTGTTCTCCCTAATTATCACTTCTCAGTCCCAACTCACCAATTCACCTTTGCTTCCTTTTCCCAGAACCGACCTAGAATTCCCTCAAACGTC
>KN167909.1:6772-22476 GCA_000757745.1 Steinernema scapterisci
GCAAACAGAGTCTGGAATGGGTTAAACCGTCGATGCAGCAAAGGTCTGATTCCAGTTTCAGACAAATCTGGGTCGCGATTGCGACAAAGCATGTCTGATCTGCACTTATTATCTGCGACTAGACAGGTCTGGAATGAGAGCGAAGAGTGGGGGTATAGCTCAGGGGTAGAGCGCTCGCTTAGCATGCGAGAGGGCTGGGGTTCGATTCCCCATACCTCCAGAAATTTTTTTCGTACTTTCTTTCATTTTTTTCTATTTCAGACAGTAAAAGTCAGCCGATGACCTCACTGGGAGATTCCGTATGCTCCCATCACAAAGCCATTGTTTGCACACGCACGCGACCCCTCCGATGTATGCACTTCCACCACCATTTGCATCAGAGCCCCTTTAGCTCAGCCGGTAGAGCGTTAGACTTTTAATCTAACGGCCACGGGTTCGAATCCCGTAGTGGGCTAATATTTTTGTTCTTTGTCAGACCCTTTTTACAGTTTATTTTTACTAGTTTTAAGAGATCAATTCCGCCTCAGCTGACTTTTTCAGTTGCTCAATAATCGCAGTTTGGTTCACGTATTCAAAGACGTTGGGAGCTGAGAAGAGGATTCCCATTGTGCCTCCAGCGGTCACGGCAAAGAAGATGTAAAGGAGAAGGCGATCGATGACCATGGCGACGTATTTCCATTCTTCTCGGACCTGAAAAGCCAAATCTACCTTAAAAATAGGAGCTTCAAAGTTCACCTTCTTGTAATAGTTATCCTGTTTTAGGTGCTCCGTGATGTAATCTATAGCATCAATAGCCTTGATGGCTTCCTCGCTCAATAGAGCGCTTATATCCGCGCTTGAGGTCTCCTCATGTTCTATCGCTGACGAGGTGGTCGCATTCAAGAGCGTATTTCCCTCGCCTTGGTTCTTAGGATGACGATGCTGGAGCGAACAATACGGATGATGGATCTAAATCACGCTCATCCAGTTCCCAGTTTCTAGCCTGCACCAACCTTGGCATGATTCATCTCTATAAACTCCCCAGGCCTGTATTTAACCGTAGTCGGCGATCCAGGCGGTCTCCGCTTGGACCTACGACGCTCTAACTCATCCGACGTGATCGGTCTCCTCATCATGAGCAGCATGGGCAGATGTTTCAGGAAGATGGTCTTGACCCAAGAAGGCATCGTGTGAGTGGTGGGGCCTCGGAAGTAGATGTTGATGATGATTACGGTAACGAGGATTGTGATGATGTTCATGACGAAGGTCATGAGAAGGTATTTGGCCATGAGCGGGATTGTGGAAGATGTGGGAGGGAGGATCTTGGAGACGAGGAGGAGGAACACGACCAAAGCGAGAAGAATGCTGATGGCCAGGGTGATCTTTTCTGAGGCTTCGGCGGGTAGATAGAAGACCATCATGCTGAGGAAGGCCATCAGCACGGTGGGGATAATGAGGATGACGGTGTAGAACAGGGTTTTCCTAAAGCGGAAACATAAGTAAACGCCAAACAACATAGTTAAAAAATTTTGACTGAAGCTGGCTTCGAACCCAGCCCGAGAGGTTTACCGGTCAAGCGTGTTAGCCACTGCACTGCGGAGACAAAGTCTTTCTAGACTTTGATCCAATAGCGCAGTGGTAACGCGCTTGCTTACAAAACGGTCGGAGTGGGTTCGAATCCGCCTCGGGCTTTTGACAATTCCTTGCTTGTCTCACCTTCGAATCCTTATCTGATAAGCAATTTTCGACTTTTTCTGGATCAGCTCGCCCGGGACTTCCATCACATCCCAGATTCCACTTGGCGAGTAGTCATTCAACTCCACCTGACGCTTTCCCATAAGATACTTAATCGTAACCTCGTTTTCATTGAAAGTCCAAGAGCCAAAAATCATCGCGCAGATTTGCTCTAAACGCCAAACTTCAGACCCTAACAGTGTCTAGCCACCCACCGTCAAACGGAAAGAACTCCACATCGATGGTACAAGAGCTCTTGTAGATCGCCGGGGGGACCCACAGCATCTCGCCGGTGTACTCCACGACCACATTCGAGTAGAACGAGACTTCGTAGTTTCCGTCGGCGTTGTTGAAGAGAACGATGTCGGGAAGCCAGACCTTATCTGGAGGCACTCGGATGGTGTGGATGTTCCCGTAGGCTCGGGGATCCCAGCGCATTTGGTAGTCAACCCATTTCTGGAATTTGGGATTTCGGGTCAGACTTAAGATGAGGAACATCTTACCATAGTTGGCCACACGTTCGTCTGCATAATCTGGTTTTTCTCGTCCTGGAAAAGTCAGTAATTAGAGTCACTTTCACTACATTGACGGTTTGGTCTCAATGGCACAGTGGTAAGCGAGATGTCCTCCCAACCTGTCGAGCCGGGTTCGAACCTCACTACCCCAAAACTTTAAATTCATACTTTTTGGCGTTTTTTAAGACTTACCACATTGATAAGCAGCACCATAGCAAGACTAAACGCCACCTCAACCCTAGTCGTAGACACATTCTGAACCGGCCTGACCAGATGATTGTACCCACGGAAGATGTCGATTATGAGCCGTTCTTCGTCATCGGAGGCTAAGGCTAGAGGGAAGGCACTGGATTAGAACACGTTTTGGAGGGTTGAGAAAGACAGACAGAGAGACAAAAGACAGAAATTTAAGAATTTAGCATCTGATTAAGGGCCTGTTCTTGCTCATTAGAGGCTATGAGCCTCTTGATGACCTCTTCCTGGTCTACGAAGTCAAAGACATGAGGGGCGGAGAGGATGATCCCGACAGTTCCCCCTAGGGTGATCCCAAAGAAGACTACAAGCAAGAGCCGATCTATCACCATGGCGATGTATTTCCAGTCATCGCGGATCTGAAGTTTAGAATTCTAGGGTTACTGTAGGTTACGGTAGATTCACCTTTTTGTCGTTCATCTCCGTCTTCATGTGGTTGGCAATGTAAGCTATGGAGTGTACTGTAGCCATCAGTTCCTGGCTGATTCTGTGCCTCTCGGCCGCAGTTGTAGGGTCCTCGTATCTGGACCCCGAAGGCTCAGGCTCAGGAGTGAAGAATCTCGGATGGGTTCTGGGAGACGATTCCCCGCCGTCGTCGGCTAATCTCGCCGCATCGGCGCTCAGTTGAGGCTTGCTTTTGGATCTCATGGAGGTGGTAAACCGCCTCGAGAGCTGCTTGAATCTGGACAACTTTTGGGTCCGATTCGGGACCAGGTTGATGTTCAGAGGATTCGTGCGCCCGACTTGCATGAAGGGGAGAATCGTGGCGGTCATGGATGGGATCACCAGACTAGCGTCGATGATCTCTTCAGCGCAGTACTCTTCCATGAAATAGCCGTTGAAGACAGGAATCCGTTCTGGGCGTTTGATCATCAAAATTTGGGGTAGGAAGTCCAGGAAGACGCTTCGGACTATTTGAGGCATATGGTGGGTCGAGGCTGAGCGGAAGTATACGTTGATGATGATTACCGTAACCTGGAAAATCGTGATTGAACAGAACGTTCAGGATTTGAGATTACCATGATGGTGACGATGTTCAGGATAAACGTCAAAAGTAGGTATTTAGCCATAAGAGGAATTGAGTCAGACGTCGGAGGCAAGATCTTGGACACCAAAAGGAGGAACACGACCAAGGCAAGGAGGATACTGATGGCTAAGGTGATCTTCTCTGAGCATTCTGCAGGCAGGTAGAAGACCATCATGCTCAGGAAGGCCATTAGGACGGTTGGAATGATAAGGATGACGGTGTAGAACAGGGTTTTCCTGAAGAGGAAACATGAGAAAAAGTGAAAAGCGGCTTCAGAAAATGTTTGGCCACAAGAGGATTCGAACCCGCCTCGAGTGGTTTGATAGTCCAGGGCTTGAACCACTGCGCTATCTGAACTTCTGCTCATATAGCGCAGTGGTTAGCAGCCTTGCCTGGGAACCCGAAGACTCGGGTTCGAACCCCAGAACCTCCTTTATTTAATTTCCGTTATTTTTAGTCATTTTCCCAAGATTCTTACCGTCTTATCACAATCTGAAACTCGATCTTTGACGAATTATGGACAATCTGGCATGGTACGTCGATGACATCCCAGATTCCACTGTAGGAATAGTCGTTCAACTCGACGAATTTCTTATTGTTGTACCAGTTCAGCTTCACTTCATTAGAATTGTAAGTCCAAGAGCCAAAGACCAGAACGCAAGTTTGCTCATCGAAGGGGAAGTATTCCACGTCGATGCGGCAGGAGCTCTTGTAGATCGCTGGGGGGACCCACATCACGTTTCCTGCAATAAGGAAAGCTTAAGATTGCAAGTTTGAGACAGGATAATCCTATTTTAGAGTTTCCACAAATCTCTAGAGACTCTCAGAATTGCAAGTTTCAGTAATTGGGTTATCGCTTCTTAAGTGTGCACTTTGGGTCCAATCTGGACGGACTTGGAGTACTTAGAATTTGGTTCTAGGTTGGGAGACACCAAAAATCCGTGTCTAAACCATTTGTAAAGGTTTCGCCTTTGTAGGGTTCGAACCCGCTTCGAGCCGTTTCCCAGCCAGCGGTGTTAACCACTGCGCTATACAGACAAAGCCATCGTAGACATTGACCCAGTAGCTCATTCGGTAAGCCGTCTGCCTGCAAAACGATCAATCCGGGTTCGAACCCGGCAGCAGCAAAACTTTTTTATAACGCATTTTTCGACTTTTTTCGACGTTTTAAAACTTACCCTGGTAGTCTACAACCACATTGCTGTGATAAGACACTTCATAATTCCCATCAGCATTGTTAAACAGTACAATGTCGGGAACCCAGACTCGGTCTTCTGGAACCCTCATGCTCTCGATGCCTCCAAAATCCGCCGGATCCCAATCAAACTGACAATCGTTCCATTTCAACGTGAGCCACACGCTAGATTGCATAATCTGGTTCTTCTCGTCCACGTTGATCAGCAAGATCAACGAGAGCCCGAACTCGACGACCACCGCTGACGAGTTTATGTTTTTAGCGGGTCGGATAAGTCGATTGTAGTCCTTGAACATGTCTATGACAAGGCGTTCCTCGTCCTCGTCAATGTGCGAAAGAGGATATTCTGAAAATTGGATTTCTCAAATTCTGAACGGTGCTTGTTTAAACTAAGAGGGGATGTTGCAGCAGCCGCAGCGGCCGCAGGACGTGGAGGAGAAGTTGGGACGCCGGAAATTGCGAGCGGCGGGGGTGATTGATAGAACAAAGAATCGCCGTTGGCAGATGTGCGCCTTAAGCGGCGAGGGGAGAGTCTGATTGAATTAAGCGTGGCGGCCAAGCGAAGCCGCGAGGAACTTTGCTCCCGTGGGACGATTTGGCGCGAGCGCGCGAGTTGGAGACGAGATTTATTGAGGGATCCCAAGCCTAATATTTTAGCTGTCGGAACAGGCGAACGCCGATGTTGCTGATTTTATGGAAACAGCAGCAATTTTAGGTCTGGTCCTGACGGGAAATTTTCAGTTTTGGTCCTGGGGTTTCAGTAGTCTGGAAAGGCCCAGCTTCCATAACCTGTTTACGAGCTCTGGAACCAAAAGTCAATAGCTCAATTAACCCGCATAAAGACTTAAAACATCAGCGGGGCACTCATGCATGGTCGATGGATTACTTTTCCATAATTCACGAGGCGAAATTTGTGGGAAATTTTAGGTCTGAAAACTGAAAATACTGAATTTTGGATCCTGGGATTGTAGCTTAAGTGACTGTGTTCGTGCTTCAAGAGCCGTGTCTTAGACAAAAACGAGTTTTGGCTAATTTTAAAGTTAGACAAAATTGTAAAATTGCAGAAAATCATCGAAAAAAATGTTTGGCTCCCAAGAGATTCGAACCCGCACCGAGCGGTTTGACAGTCTGGAGCTCGAACCACTGAGCTATTCAGGCTGATGTACCTTTAGCGCAGTGGTTAACGCGCTTGCTCCCAAATCTGTCGGGTCGGGTTCGAACCCCATAACCTCCTTTTTTAAGTTTTTAAGTATTGAAGCTAATTTTAGAGATTTGCAGACCTTCCCCCAGCCTCAGAACCCCAAACCCCCTAGATCAACCTCCACACACTCCCACCCCCAAAGCGTGGGAACCCACTTAACCCCTTAAGAACCCAAACAAACATACCTTGACTAGAGCTGGAACTGGAGCTCGTGTGAAACCTATGATTAGACAGATTTCCATGAATCGGATCCACAGGCTCATGTTTGCCTCCATGATGATGATCGGCTCGCGCCCAGACCGGCCAGATTACGGTAATAAGAACCAGAAAGGAAAGGCGAAAATAGGAGAGACACATGACCAAAGGGTTCCAACGAAGGTCGGGCACAATTACTCAGTTTGAGGAAAGATAGGGTGGCAAGCAAGAAGCGGCAAGGATTAGGAACCGAATCCGTGCAGCCGGACGGAGGGAGGGGGATTTATGATGTTTGCATGGGTGAAGTTGAGAAGCGTGTGGCGCGCGCGAGTGATGCGTGTGGTTGTGTGTATGGGAGAGTGAGTCTCACAGGCAAGCCTGGCGTCCCAAAATCATTTGATTAGAGGCCACGCCTTCGTTGGAAACGACGACGAGGATGAGGACGACAATGCTATTGACCAGAGCAAAGAGAAAGAATAACCGATGAAGAGATAGAGGGCCGGAACGGCGGAAGAGGGGCTCAGGAAGTGAGAGCAGGATGGAAAAGTGACACGCGATCTGATGATGAAAAAACAAAGCTAAAAAAGTGGTCTTAAGAAGTTAAAAGTGCACTTTTTAAGGGCCGTTCTGCGGGTTCCCGAGGCTTAACACCTAAGAAATTCAGTGTTTTGGAGTCCAAAATTAGGTTTAGAAGTGCTGAAAATTGTATTTTTTAGCCAACAAAAAGCTTAATTCTGACTTTTAAAACGTTAGAAAATTTCAAGCTGCTGACGGATTCGAACCCGGATCGAGCCGACTGATACCCAACAGTGCTATCCACTGAGCCAGTCACACAAAATTTCTCCAGACAGTGACTGGATAGCTCAGTCGGTATGGCGCTCGACTGCAAAACGATAAGATCGGGTTCGATGCCGGCTTGGTCAATAATTTTTTAACGTGGTTTTTGGCTTTTTTTGGCTTTTTAACATTTTTCTTAGAAAAAATTTCTAAATTTTCAAGCCAAAAATATGTCTAGAAGTCCCTGTTTTCTCAAATCCTCCATAACCCCAAACTCCCTAAACATTCAGATCCTAAAACACCAACTTTGTTTATGCACCCAAACCCAATAATTCCCATTCGCAGCTCAAATGTGATGAGAATCCCCTAAAAACACTAAATTTTATGACGTCGTCAGAACGTGCTGAAGCCTATTTTTCTCTGAATTCCGGGTGACGAAAAAAGCCAATAAAGGCCAACAACGGTTGCAATTACCGTTGAACGAAAACTTAATTAGCAGCTTTGTTGTTGAAAAAAGGGCTGAACAAACGAGTTCCAGTGGTTAGCGAGTTTAGCGTTGACATGCGGAGAGGGGTAATCCATTATGTGGATGGGTGTAATACACAAGTTCCGAGGGGGACTGATTGACGGCTGTCAAGTTTTTAATTAACAGATGTGGAACGTGGGGGAGAAGAGGGTTTTGTAGGAAACGGAGGGACGTTAAAGGGGCAAAAAAGGGGTGTTTGGCTCTGCAGGGGACAGGCTTCATTGTTGGGAAAATGAACTGGTCAACTGGTTAAAGTTTGCGGTTGGCTTAGCGACATTCGGTCTTGCGACAACTGCATCTGTGCACCTCTAATTTTCAAATTTTCGAGTTTGACCAGATTTACAGTTTTCTGTAAGCCCAAACTTGAGAACATCTGAGAGCTACATGCTGTGTGCTAGAGCCCTTCTGAGCCTCCCAAACACAGAGGCACGAAATTTGAGTTGAAAGCAATTTGAAAGCCTGTCCCCTGAGAGCCCTAATACAGGCGCCTATAACCTACAAGGGGCGGTACGTAAGTGGCTTAAATTGTAGTCCTTCCTTAGATATAGAGGACTTAGATTAGGCCATCTCAGAGCCCTAATACAGGCGTCCATTGCCCAAACGGTATGATGTTTAGGTGGTCCAACCTTAGTCATTCCTATTAGCCGAACCAGTTCGAACCACTGAGCCATATATATGGATGACTTAGACTCGGCCACCTTGGAGTCCTAATGCGGTCTTCAGTTACCTAAACGGAACAACGCGTAAGTGACTAAACCCTAGTCATCCTCATTGACCTCAAGTCAAACCGCTGATCCATATAGAGAACAGATTCGACCACCTTACAGCTCCAATACAGGCGTTATGGTTTAAACGGGGCAATGCGTAAGTAGTCGAATCTAACTCATCCACATTAGCTTCAATTCGAACCGTTGGATTGCTCAGATTTGGTCACCTCAGAACCCTGATACCAGCGTCCATTACCCAAACGGGACAATGCCTAAGTGGCCAAACCTTAGACATCCATATCAGCCCACTGAACCACATGGATGACTTAAATTTGGCCACCTCAGAGCCCTAAAAGACGCATTCATTACCTGAACGGGACAATGCCTAAGTGCCCGGACCTAAGTTATTCCTATTAGCCTGAATCCGAACCACTGAACCACATGGATGACTTAGATTCGGCCACCTTAACGCTCTCAAACAGGCGTCTATCGCCTAAACGGGACAATGCCTAAGTGGCCGAACCTCGGTTATCCTTATTAGCCTCAATTCGAACCTACGGTTACCTACGAGGTAATTACCTATTACCTAAAATCCAGAGCACCACATCCTTCGCGACCGCCGAAGTCGATTTCCTAAGTTTCAGATATCCCAAAAACACATGTCAAATTAGACCTGAACACTAAAGTTCTTAAAAGCCGTTTCAAGCCCAACTTCTAAAGTCAAACAGTGCCACTTCCAAACCCAAATCTCTCCTCCAAACCACTAAATTCCGAGTTTCCGGTCCATTAACCCCAGAAACGGATAATCCTCCTCCGTTCCTTCTCCGTCGCCCAAAATTTAGTTTTTTGTCAAACCCAATTTGTAGCGATTTTCCTGAACGCCACAAAACCAGACCTGGGACTTTTCAAGCCTAAAAGACCCATCAGATCGCGTATCACAAGACAGGCAGCCGAGAAAACAGGAAGACCTCATTCCGAAGCTCTGACTTACCTAAACAAACGCAGGAAATAATAAAAACGGCCACGGAGTTCCACCACCGCCGCTGCCGTCGTCGGACAAACATAGCCAAGGCACAGAAGGCGAAGGAAGGGCGCTGAAAATAAGAATTTAAGTGAATTGTTGGACGAGTGTGAGATGAGGTTTCGATTACTCGAGCGCCCGTGTTCTCGGGTCGAGTCGTCGGTCGTCGTGGGAGGCTCCTATCCGGAGACGGCCGATGGAGGGGGATCCTATCCTATTTATCCGCGCGAGAATCGATCAACACAAAGTTAATTAAACAACCGGCGGCGATAAAAGCGAAAAAGTGAAGAAAAAATTAGTTCCGCAGGCGATTGGGTGACAATCGTGTTCTGGCACCTAAGATTGGGAGATGGGGTTTTGGGTCGGGTTGAGATTTTGGGTCTCATTGAGGTTGTTTGTTAGAACTTTTGAGGTCAGATCCTGGTGCAGGCTTGGAATACATATAAATGAGGCCTCAGAAAGTCTTCGTAATCAATCATCGTAATCGTAATCAAAAAGAAAAATTATCGTAAAAAGTAAGAAAAACTCAAAAGACGCAAATGAAAAAGATCGGCTCCGCCGGGGTTCGAACCCGAAGGCCAAGACTGGTAACCAGGGTTACTACCTCTATGCCACAAGACCGTAAAGCATAGTCATTCAAAGCGTGTACATGAAGCTAACGGCTCGTTCTCAGCACAGAAGCCGCTTTGGCACCTAAGCAAGCCAAAACCCTCCAACCCCAAAACTCCCAAAAGCCTTCAAACTCTCCTCCAGATCGATTAGCTTTCCTAAACTCTTAAATCCACATCAAAGTCCAAAAGCCTCCCAAAAACCGGAATTAATGCGTCCCCAAAAGAACCGAATGAATCTGCCAAGCTTCGTTAACAAAAACCCTTCCAACGTGATTGATACCATATAAAGACGCTCTCAGCGACGTCTCAATGATGGCGCGGCGACTGAGTCAAGAACGGCGATGGAGGCAGAGAAGATTGCCTAACAGCGATAAGAGGGCGGTGCGCGCCGCGAGCGGAATTGAGTCGCATAATTCATTATAAGTCAAGATGTCGAGGATTACACGCGCGTCGCAGGAACTGCTACCGCGCGAGCAGGGAACGGGAAAACGACGATTTGGTGGTGGAGTGGAGGAGGGTAGTTGAAGCTTATAAGTGGACGCAGTCAAGAGACGTCGGGTACAATTTGCCTTGCAAGGGTCATTAATCAGGGATTGAGCAGTTTTGATAGGAATGGGAGGGTGGAGGAGGAGGAGAAGGTGGGATCAGAATTGGGAAAACAGACTTTCTGGAAGGATCGAAAATGGAAAGATAAGGTCAAACTTGGCTTGAGACGAAAGCCGATCAGGAGGCATTTCAACTCGTTCCAAGATTCAGGTTTAAGCTAAAATTTACGTTTTCCAAATAATAGGAAAAGGAAAATAGGCGTTAAAAAAGCTTAAAGGCTTAAAAGTGGAGCCAAACTTGAGGCATGTTCAGTGGCCCGATCCAGCTTAACCGAAAAGCCAAGTTCAGGAGCCCTACTGTTCCTCGGTGATCTTTCAAAGGCTCAGACCCTCAGATCTTTAATGAGTTTCAATGAGTTCTTGCAACTGGTCAATCTATGTCAAGGTGACTTGAAATGGCGAACGTGATTATACCTTCCGCCTCAGTTCTTGTGCGTCTTGATGGAGGAAGTCCAGTATTCAGGCTATCTCTGACTGTAAGGGTTGATTTCAGCTTTGGCTGGGACGGTTAAGAGTCGTGTGCTAAGCTTAGTGTCAAGCCAAGAATCCAAAAACGCCAAATTGAAACCTTCAAGTGCTGCCCTTGAGGTCTCAGAATATGGTATATCTAGACTCTGTACTGTCAGAACGGAGGCCTTGACTACCCCTAGAACTGTAGCCATCAAATCACGAAATTCCAACCTTCCAACATCGCTGAATTTCTGTTTTTTCCTATTTCTTGTCGACCCTAGAAACCAACAATCTGCTCTAATAAGAAACCCTTGATGTGACATCTCATCAGCCTGCACGGACAGATCTCAACTAAGCCCCTCAATTCTGATTATTCCGTTTCCTCTCTAAGGCTTTCCTATCCCCTTTTGTCACTTTCCGACTTTGTCCTTCTCTCCTCCAAATGCACTTCCATTATTCTAAGCAACACCACCTTCCTCCTCCCCCTGTCCGCTGGCAAAATTTTGAATATTCTATTAGCCCGTCTTTCAAAAGCTTCGCCGCCGAAAACTGGATGACTAATTCATAACGAAAAAATTCTCGCCTGAGGAACGGAACGCCGAGAAAACATCACTGCGTATTGGTTTTATGAGAGCTAATCGCTAGAACATAGTGGCCCTGATTGCAGCGAGCGAATCGCGTTCGTCGTTCTGGGCGCCCGGCCTTGTTTGTATAGTTGTTTGTATATTGTTTTTGGCTGCCGCGAATCAATCACTATTGGATTGATAGGGTTCTATCTGTGGGTCTGTGCCACTGTAGGCAGTAGGTAGTGTAACCGTTGTGGTGTCAACAATTGCCTAGGGTTGGTTTTATGGAGCTCTTTGGAATTCAACCAAATTGAGATCTTTGATTGAACCCAATACCTGCTAGTAAAAGTCGACTTTTGTCGCGGAAACTTCGAGTTTCTCACGAAATTGATCCCCTAATCCATTCCCAAAGCTCCTTGAAATCGACCCCGGCATGCTCTGATACGTCCCCCTGACGCAACCCAAAGCAAACATCACTTAAAAGGCAACCTTGGGGTCAATGTGCACCCCACGGCCAAACACACACACGCACAGATCGCGTGTGTTCGTCGCCGCTTCTGACAGCTCATCACTGTTGTCACTAGCTGCTGACGCCCTCTTCCTTCTGCTCCTAAAACAGCCTTTTCGTGTTTGCGCTCGTCATCGATTTAGCAACGTTTTAGTACCCAAGACTGCCTGTGCACACCTTTTATGAGACTCTCCTCCGTGGGTCGGGCGTAGAACGCCTCTCGCGTCATCTCTCTCCATTATTTTAATCCTCTTATACCCCTCACGCTCGACTCCACGATTTCCGCTCGCCATAAATCGCATTTATAAATCTGCGCTATTTTCGAGTAACCCTGTTTCAGGAAATCCCAGAATTGACCGTTCTCAGGACCCCCCTAAATGCTGGTATTCTTCGTCCTATTCAACATCTTCTGCGCCACGTTCGCCTACAACATTTGGCATCTTTTTGAACGCAAAAAGTCGAATTCAAGAAGACATTCGATGCCCAATTGTTGGTTTGGCCTCCGAGATCGTTGTCGCTAAGGAACGACCTGTTTTAGGCTCACTAACGACGAGAACAGGAGTCAAGGAGAATGGCGCGATTGTGTCCAGGACGTAACGGCTGTGATTCTTGATGTATTAAACGTGTAAATAGATTTTATGGGTCAAAAAATAAACTTTGGAATTTAATCTTGGTGCAGGCTTGACGAGAAAAAAATTTTTGCGTCTGAGGGGAATCGAACCCCTGTCGATTGCTTGGAAGGCAACCATGCTGACCATTACACCACAAACGCGCTACGACATTTGTTGCCCGTCTGAGATGAGATAAGCGGTGAAGCAGAACAGTCTGATCCGCGTCTGGAAGTAGCTACTAGATATGGTCCACTACGACGACTTGATGTGGGGGTATAGCTCAGGGGTAGAGCGCTCGCTTAGCATGCGAGAGGGCTGGGGTTCGATTCCCCATACCTCCAGAAATTTTTTGGGGGCTTTTTAGCAGGATAACGTTTTTTCTAACAAAGCTAGGCTCCAGATACTCCCTAATAAGTATCCTAACGTCGGCCAAAATCGCCTAAAAGGCTTTTCAACCCATGCTCGCCGACCGCGACCGCCACTCTGGTCTCACCACGACTGGCCTTTGACGTCGTCCCGCGCAAACTGTGCTTCTTTTCGAATTTCCCTTTGACCAAATCGGACGTCAAATCCGAAGCTGGATTCTCATCATGAGGCCGAATCTACGCTGGCCTCGATTTCCGTGATCTTCGTCGTTATCCGGCCTCATCCGATCGCCCGTAGCTCCGCTTTGATCAGCAGGGACCGCGCTGTTGCTGCATATCTCCTAACTGCTGATCGAACGCGCGCGAAGTTCGAATTTGCGAGTCATGTTTCCACTTCTCCGCGGTTTTCGTGTTTCTCGCGTATTTCAGGTGGAATCAACGCTGTGTTGTCGGAGGAACGGCTTCGCAGTACATCTGAAGGCGATCTAGGGCCGGCGCGTGAAGATCTAGGCAGATGATCCACGCTTCGACCTCGTTGCATCGCTTTTCGCGTCATTTCGTGTTTTCCTTCGCGAATATTCCATTTCACAAGCGCATTTCTGACTTTTCGATCTTCTTCAAGGTATCACCATGTCCACGGTCAACCCGATCGACGCGCTCCCGGAGGTCCCTGAACCGGTTGAGCTGGAAGAAACGCCGGAGAACAAGAACCTGCTGAACACTGTCTTTAGATCGATGAAGCGATCTAGAGACATGTTCTACCATCACTATGGCGAGTATCCGGAGTTCCCAGATATGTAAGTTCTTTCGCCTTCTTTGGATATGAGCTAATCTGTGCGTTTCTAGCGACGAACATTACAAGCAGGTCAAGATGAAGACCGAATACAAGAAGGTCGTCGCGATGGCCGCCGAATCGAAGCGCCGGAAGGAAGAAGAGGCACTCAAGTTGCCGAAGAACGAAGCCATAATCGCCATCGGAGAACCCACAAATGATGCAGGTAGGCTTTACAAACTTGATTCAGTTAGGATAAGCATTGCGGTTTCAGGTGGCAAATTGGCGATAGAAGGACCATCAAGCAGCGGGACCGGAAGCAAGTCCATCGCCGTCGTCCCCACTGCGACGAAAGGACCGCAGGACAACACGGTCAGAGCGCTGCTCCCGTCCAGAGCACCAATGGTGGTGAAGCCCAAGTGGCACGCACCTTGGAAGCTCTACCGGGTCCTCTCCGGCCACACCGGCTGGGTCCGTTCCGTGGACGTCGAGCCCGGAAACGAGTGGATGGTGTCCGGAGGTGCAGATCGCATCATTAAGATCTGGGACCTGGCCACGGGCAAGCTGAGATTATCCCTCACGGGACATATCAGCGCCGTGAGAGCCGTGAAGGTGTCTCCAAGACATCCTTTCATTTTCTCGGCTGGAGAAGACAAGCAGGTGAGATCTTCATTTCCTAAAACGGTTCCTAATTACCTTTCTTTCAGGTCAAATGTTGGGATCTCGAGACCAACAAGGTGGTCCGGCACTACCACGGACACCTCAGCGCCGTGCAGGACCTCGCCATCCACCCGACGCTGGATCTGCTGGTGACATGCGCCCGCGACTCCACAGCTCGCGTCTGGGACATGCGCACCAAGGCGCAGATCCACTGCCTCGGAGGACACAGCAGCACTGTGGCCGCCGTCCAGTGCCAGTCCATCAATCCGCAGGTCATCACCAGCAGCCACGATTCCACGATCCGGCTATGGGACCTGGTCGCCGGCAGAAGCGTGGTCACGCTCACGAACCACAAGAAGGCCGTCCGCGCTCTGACGCTGCATCCGACTCTCCGGATGTTCGGCAGCGCCAGTCCGGACAACATCAAGCAGTGGAAATGCCCGGACGGCGAGTTCTACCAGAACCTCAGCGGCCACAACGCTGTCATCAACTCGCTGGTCTGCAACCAGGACGGAGTTCTTGTGTCCGGAGGTAAGCTTATCCTAATTTTTGCTAATCTAATCGTATCTGTTATTTCCAGCCGATAACGGCACGATGCAGTTCTGGGACTGGAACAGTGGATTCTGCTTCGACAAGCAGACCACCAAGGTCCAGCCGGGATCCATCGACAGCGAAGCCGGCATATTCTCGATGTGCTTCGACCATTCGGGAGGACGCCTCATCACGGCCGAAGCGGACAAAACAATCAAGATGTACAAAGAGGACCTCACCGCGACAGAAGAGTCGCATCCTGTGATGTGGAGGCCGGACGTCCTGCGAAAGAAGATGTATTGAGCATTGTCAATTTTAAAATGAATAAATGTTTTTCGAGTGTGGATTTTGCGTCAGTTACGGTCTTTATTGGACAATTAGGACGAATTTCAGGTTTCGGTCGAGCGTCGGATCCTTGGCCGGAGCTCACAAGGGAACATTCCCAAGTGCCATACGCGGATTGCGTATGGCACTTGGGAATGTTCCCTTGTAAGGTTCTCGCCGAGGCTCCTGGCTGGAACTCCCTCCCTAGCGGGCGCCGTTCTCCGGTGTTGCTCAAAGTGCGCTTGTTTCAGATTTCCAGGTCCCTTCCTCAATCCAAATGGTTCCATCCGGTGATGCGCCTTCGACCGGCGAAGGTCCCCTAGGAGAAAGCGCCGTTTGGGTCGACGAAACGCGAACAGTTCCAGGAAGAGAAGCCGTTCGGACTATTCAAGAAACCAACGAAAGCGTGGACGCTCTTGGAATGACTGTGAATCTGTGAGTTATACCGATTTTCTTGACCGCACAACATTCATTTTGGTTTCAGGGCAGATAAATTGGATATGGGAACGCTATCACGGTTATTCCCCGACGGCTCCTCGAATCGGCGTATGGAAAGCTTCGATCCACGCTAT
>KN167909.1:23882-73753 GCA_000757745.1 Steinernema scapterisci
TCTAAGTTTAGGCTCGAAGATCTTCGAAAGGGCGTCCAATACATGAAGAAGATGGCCGAAGTGGAAGCGGAAAGCAGCAAGGACATCCACAAGGCGAATCTCTATTCGCTAATCAGCTGTGTTGACGCTTTGGCCGCTTTCCACGATCGTCTTCAACTTGAACGAAATACGCGCGGATGGCCACTAACCACAAATCTTAACGATAAGGTATGTTCTTCAAACTTACGCGTCATACCTAATGCAACTGATTGCAGATCGGAGAATCCCGCAAAACGGCAGATAAACTCTTCCTTGACGTGCTAAACCGCAAGGACCGAGCTGACGCCACAAGGAACGCGCTTTCGATCCTGACTCGATTCCGATTCATTTTCTTTCTGCCGTCGTCCATTGACGAGAATCTAGCAAAAGGAGAATATTCGACGATCCTCAACGATTACACTCGGGCGAAGTCGCTGTTCAAAGATACTGACGTGGAACTGTTTAAAGAAGGTGGATTTCTGATCGTGCGAGTTGTTTTACATTAACTTATTTTTCAGTGATGCAAGTTTTGGACGAAAAGATGATCGCTTTGAAGAGTAACCTGAAACAACGGCTGATCGACGTTCCCACCACGTTTGAGGACCAAAGCAAGCTTATCAAATACTTGAAATGCCTCGACCCCGAATCGGACCCCGCATGGGAATGTATCACAGCCTACCACATATGGTTGGAAGATGTGCTCTGGCAGCTTCAGGAAAAGCACCATACATTGGCACTTCAGGACCAAACGCAGCGAGAAGAGGGAATTTATCCCGGTTTGTGAATACTTGAAGTTACCTGAAAGTATTCTGTTTTTAGTGGAAGGGTTGAGCCTGCATAGGCAACAGTTCGTGGGAGAACTGATCGCCGTTCTTACCGACAAACTGCAAACATTCTGGAAACTCTCGCAGATCTATTCTTCATCAACAGACGAACGCTACGTCCAGAAGCAAACGGACATCGACGTAAGTGGGAACACAGTTTACTTTTCTAACCCTCAGTCCGTTTCAGCAGATGCTTATCAACACGATTAATGTAAGCTCCTGGCTCATGCTCAACGCCTTATGTCCCTCGTCGCTTCCGGAGAAGGACAGCATTGTTAACGAATACAAAAGCAAAGGCCAGTTTGTGTCGTGGCCAGAGATCTCAGGGCGGCAACAGATCAACGAACTCTTTGCTTCTTTAAAGCTTCTCAGAATGTGTGTGAACACTCTTCTGGAATTCCCGAACGCCGCTTTGAACCACAAACACGTCCAACCATTGATCGAACTCTGCAGCACGCTCCGATTGAAGTGCCTCGAGTTGGTTGTCCGCTCCTCAAGCGATGCGATTGTGGCGCTGGGAGCCAAAGAAACGTGGAAAATGGACGTCGTTGGAGGTGTTTCGAAGACTGCACTTCCTCATCAATACGAGAACGAGGCACGTTTCAATTCTCTCAATTGAACTAATTTGTGTTTTTTTTCAGTTAGCTGAATCGCTGCCGTATTTCCAGCAGATCTGCGCCCATGAAGGCTTTCCAGGGGAATTCGATCTGTTCTCCAACGAACGATTCAAGGAGATGCTGATAACTCTCTTTTCGAAGGTTATTCTAAGCATAAAAGACTGTTTAGAGGGGCTTCTCAAACTGAAGCATAATAAACGACCCTACAAGTTGCCCCTCGACGACACCTCCTCCACCCGATCTTCGACACCCAGCCGCGGAGGTCCCGCTGGATCCGGTACTTCTTCAGTCCCTTTCTTATCTGAATTTAATCGTTTAGCTTTGGACGAGTCCGACCTCGGCTCCGTTCACAACAACTCGATTTCGGCGCCGTCGGCCAACGTCACAGGACGGCGCCTTTTAATCTCAATATGCAACTTGGAGTATATGATCGACCATTCGCTTCCCACGATCTGCAAGCGGCTGAGCGATAGCGGAGTCCGGTTTGCCGACGTCATCCTTGATGTAAGCATGCTCTCAACATATTTGGTTCTATATACGTATGTTGTCCAGAAATGCAAACAGAAGCTGGTCAGCTTCCGGTCTACCGTAATCCGATGCTATTTGTCAATGAAGGCAGCCGCGTTCTCTTCACTTATCGATGCCGTTTCGTATGAAGACTCCTGTGAAGAGGATGTTTCCTACTTCATTAAGGAGCTCGTGATGTGCATGGTATTCATCCAGTCCGAGATCACCCTCCTTGCCCCTCAGCTAAGCCAGCAGGTCAGCTTGTTTCATGGATGTGTGGTCACTGCTTCCCGTTTTTAGATTATGATGAGTTCGGTTCAAATGGCAGTAGAGCAATTGCTCCAAACGCTCGAAGGCGTCCCGATCCGCCACGAAGAACAGGCGACTCAGATTGTCATCGACATCACGGCGCTGGAAGAGGCGTTGCAGGCGTATATGAGCCTCGAGAACAGGTAATCCGTGGTATTAAAAACGGGTTTTTATCGGAAACCTTTTTAGGCGAATGTTGAACGCTCTGCGGGCGGAACGGATGAAGCAGATGGATGCCGGGTGAGATACTCATCAGCGTGACCCAGTGTTTACATTCCTAGTTTCAGGCGATTCCAAGAATCAATCAGAAGTTTCAGATCGTCGCTCCGTTTGGCAATCATGAGTCTGCAGATCCAAGACTCCTACGCCGAATCATCCGAAATATAATGCTTGTTTTTGTAAATAAGAGAGTGCCTAAGAATTATTTATTAACTCAAGTTCGAGATCGTCGATCTGCCACACTCCATTCGGATTCTTTAAACGTTCGAATGACTCACATAAGTGCGAAAAATGGAACCACTTAACCTCAAACTTCGGAGTCATTGATACCTGTTGTTTGCCCACTCCTCGCTAATCTTAGCCGATCTCGGATCGAACTTACAATCTTGCCAGCTCATCGCGAACAGCTAGGATTGAATCCGGGGTCGGAATTCCTTGCGGCATCTGATTCAGCTGTTGCTTCGGCTTCGTTGCTTCCATTCTCAAAACAAAGTTCCCAACGGCCTCCTTCGAAGCCCCTCGCTTCATTCCGAGCGCATGTTTGTCTTTGTCGCCTGACTCACCGCAACCGCCTTTCCCTTTCGCGGAAACTTTCCAGGCGCCTCATTCGCTTCCATCTAAATGCAAATCGTGATTCTTGTTTGCCGTCTTGCGCCGGCTGAACTCTCTTCTCACCTGGAACGATGAAATCTAATCGGCTCCTCCGATCGGGTTTCGGTTTCACCGACTTCTCCGCTTTCTTCTTCCTTCGGGCGCATTTTTTGCCTCGAGCCGCGAGCGACCGTAACTCCGGAGATACCCTCTTCACTCCTCATTAGAAGGTGATTGATGCGTGTTTCGGGAGGAGAAGATGGAGACGGATGGCGGCGAAGTTGGCGCGTGGCAGATTTATGGGATAATTGCTAGGACGAGTGTTATTCTAAGATGAGTGGTGAGCGCGTCGGTGGAACTATTTAGGCTTGTTTGACCAAAACTTGTAGAATCGTTCTAAAAATAAGATTCTCAAGTTCAAGAGCTTTCAACGTGTTCCAGTGTTATGGCAATCATGAACAAATCCGACGCTTTCAGTCAAACTTCTAATTCCTGAGAGCTATATAATATTTTGGTGGGTTTAAGAAGCGCAATCGGGCGTGCAACTGCGGCAAGTTTTTGTGAATCAACCTTCTTGTCCTTGGGTAAACTTGGCTTTGAAGGCGCGGAACCTTGGAAAGCAAGACGCGTTGAAATCCCAAAAAGGTCAAGAGCTTTAGATCCAAAGTAGCTCTTAGACAAATCTTTGGATTGGCATATTGGATCTGCGTGCACTGGAATACTTGGATACGGTCTGCACTGTACCCACGAAGGTCAGCATCCGAATCATCCATCCGCTAATCTGCTAATCCGGTCCCTCTTTGTCCTCCTCCTCTTAGGGTCGGAAATTCGCAGTTCAGCTCATCCGTCGCCTCGCTGGTCAAACGATCCTTTAGCGACTAACCGCCGCCCACTCGCCTTGTCGCCTTCTTCTTCTGCACCCTTTTTGTCCCAAGTCGCCACGCGACGGCGTCAAATTAGCCGTGAGGGAATCGCGCCTCTTAAATCGTTCAAACTGCGCTAAAACGGTCTTCGGCCGGCGTCGCCGCATTGTGCACGCCTAACAGTTCCTCCCGAGGTTCTCGGGCTTCTCCGTTCTCTCAAGTTTCCCGATCACGGCGATCGATTTATGCAAATTCCGCCGCTTCTCCGCTCCCACCGTCTTCGCCCCGCTACAACAACTTCTTCGGCCCTTGTGACATGCGCTTCTCGCGAAACTTCGATGGCGGCGCGAAGGGCGCGAAAGGGGAAGCGGGAAGAAAGCGAGAAGAGGGGAGGAAAGGGAAGAACCGTCCAGCCGAGCCGACGTCGACTGTGGCGCTTTTGACGCGTGATCGGCAGGTTGTTGCAATATGTCGCGATCTGTTGCTTAACTTGGACCCAATGGGAGTCAAAGATAAGGCGCCGAGGAGTCGCCGCTCGAGTTTGTTTGTTGTGTGCTCTTGTGATTCCGCGGCCAAGATTGTTGGATACTCTCCACAGGCAAAGCAAGTGTTGAGATGGAAAATACTGTTTTCGAAGTTGATCTGACGCTCCGACCGCCGAATCTTGTGACTTATGACTAACACCATGAAACATGGTTTTGCTCGATTAAGATGTTATGCCTTGAAGCCAGCGTGGGAACCCAAACATTTCCAATGCCACTCCACCAGTTTCCCCATCGCTCACTGCATCAACTCTTTTCTTCTCCACTCACAGCCCATCTCATGACCTAATAAAGCCCTCAATACGGTCATCGCCAACAGTTTCATCCTTGACGCCCTCGCTCGGCCTGACTAATTACTCCCCGCTTCTTTCTCCGCGTTCCCAACCCAAAAAGACGCTCAAAGACTCGAGGACGCCAACTTCCTTAGACCTCAAAGCTGCCGCCCGGTCTTTGTCAGGTTTGGAATCTCTTAGTAACCAAGACGTTCTGAGAATCGAACAATTATGAAAAGAACTTTCGGTTTTCTCTTGTTTGCCCAGATGCGAAATCTCGGATTTCCATTTTCGGGTCTAAGTGACGCGTTAATTTTGCAGAAGAAGAGCAGCTCTTGCACTTTAAGACCACTGGCCGTTAGGACTGAACATCATCTCCCAACAAGATAAAGTCGTCGTCTTCTCAAAAGACGAGTTAGCCCCCGCCATCTACGTTCCGAATTCGTCTGCGCGCTTCAAAAAGTTGCAAAGCCCGACGAACATTTTTTGTGTAACTCAAACCATCTGATAAAATCTTGCGTTTCGCTCGTTTGCAGCGCCCGGCGCTGACCAGATGACACGTTTACGACGACGTTTTTGGTCACTCGGCGCGACGGAATCTTGGCCCCGCGAAGTGTTTGTCGTCACTCGCAATTAATGTGACCGCGACGGCTTCTGAAATTGCTTTTTCGATGGCACTCCGTTCCTCGGCCGCCAGATCTCCGCGTATCGGTTCCAGATGTTCCCTCGAGCCGTTCCACGACTCCTAATTGTTGATTTGTGGCTTTCCACCTTTTACCAGTCCATTGACTCCATGGTTCATGGAATTAATGTCAATGACGCGTCCCTCGGCCGTTATTATACTTAATATCACTCTAAACGATTATCGAGAAGGTCAACAGAACTCCTCAAGGATTCCTTCGGCGAACCGAACAAAAAAGTCATTTGTCACTTCCTCCTATTGTCGCTTTGTTGCCATTCTCCAACGTCTTGTTCCCAAGTTGACTAATTACTGTTCTCCCGATCCAACTCGTTCCCCCGACTTCAAAGACCCCGCCGCACTTCCGACTCTTTCTATCTACAGTACCCTGTTCTCCATCTGTCCACTTCTGCAGCTGTTTCCAAGCGATCCCGTTGTCATTGTCCCCACTTCCGGCCCCTCGCGCCTCTAATCTCTGTCTTGACTCCGAGTGACCTTCTCGGCTGGAAGCGTTTATTACCTGCGCAGCGGCCTTGGATCAGTTGCAAAACGTCGCCTTCTCTTGTGTCTGACTCTCGTCGATTGACTCCTAACGGATCTCGGCTCGTGATATGCATCGATCGACCTCCTCTCGTCTTTTCTGACACCTCGGGCAATAACTGAGCCATATTTGCGTGATTTTGCCGTTTTATGGCGCGCGCCAAAAATTTATCTTTTTTGTTTGCCTGCGAATTTTCGATCGAAAACAAATCGATTCTCGTCGAGAAGAAAACGCGTGTTTGCCAGGATGACGTTTGCTCCGTCGGGAGGAGATATTCTGGGATGTTCCGAAGGGTTTCAAGTGGTCCGCCATGGAGCTGCGAGTGGCGCCGGGACACGATGCTCGGTGGTCAGGGGTACACGTGTTGTGTGATAAGCGCCGCGGTTGTAGATAGCGGAGGGTTCGGGTTGCCCCGAAGGTTATATCGATTGTTCTCGAGAGTTCCGCGGTTTCTCCATCTGGACAGTTCTTCTCCCGCTTTTGGGGACTCCTGAACCCACAGTCTTCTCTCGCTTTTTTGCCGCGAATTCATGCCTCGCTTACTTGTTCGCTCCACTCAAATCGTCATCTCCGGTTCGGAACGTGACCTTTTTGAGATGTCCACGTGATTCGAGCTGGATGGCTGTACATATTGTTTATTATCTCAGGTTCCCTCGATCGCACTTGTCAGTCGCGTAACTTATCTGATAACCTATCGAATGACCTTTGAGGAACATGTTTTACCATTTGCTGATTCTGTTTCATTCACATCTGATGACACCTTTTGGAGAGGTTCAGGCTATATTCTGCCAAACTAGCCTATTTGAAACTTTTTTCGTGTTTTCCTCATTGCAAAATTCACAGAAACTCTTGTTTCAGAATGCGCTCGGCGCGATGCGCTGTTCTAGCGCTTCTTCTGTGCCTCGACGCAGTCGCTTCTTCGCTGCCTCACCGCAGTCGGATGAACTACCACGTCAAAAGCAAGGATCCATCCAAGATCTGGAATCCTCGTCCCACGCTTTCGTCAGGCATTCCAAGTAAATGTAAGTTCTCAGCTAACCTCGCCGGCTTCTCGGTTTCACGTCTCACTTTCTAACTTCTTCTAACTTCTTCTTTTCGCTCTTTCAAGACCACGTGGACGAAGACGGAGGTGAGTGGAGCGGAAGAGGCTCAAAGTCCCGTGTTCCCTTGTGCTGCTGTGTCGTTGCATGTGAGTGGGAGTAATGATAAGTAGCCCGGAGAGGAGAAGTTCCCCTGGGAGATGAGTAATATGTCAGGTGTGCACTAGACGCGACGTCCTTGAAAGAACTGGATTGCATAATTGGGAGTGAAAGTGAGCTGGAAGGGCAAATGGCGAGTGGAAGGATTTGGCTCTGAGGGCAGCGACACATTGAATTTGGAATTAAGACCTGGGCACAGCAGTCAGACCTAATCTATGCGCGAAACCCTTTTCCGATTAAAAACCTAATGAGCCAAATTACGACGAGGCACCGTCGTGCTCCTGCACTGGTTGTTGGTTCCTTAGAGCGAATGTTTACTCTGCACTTAGAATCCAAACGACGATAACCGATTGACTTCCTTGAATAAATTAATCGAGCCCCAAACGCGTTGTTTTGAACTCGACGGTGGGATGGCGCCGCCCGGCTACGACCTTAGACCTCCCAATGAGTTCTTCAAACATTTCAAGATTTTTGTTTTTCTAACGCGCGGCTTTTCCAACTTCACCTCAATCCAGGTGTGCGTTTCCACTTTGCCTTTTTTCTCACGGTCCCAAAGAAGACGAAATTTGAGATTTTGAGTAACTTCCAAGCGCTTCCAACGGTGTTTGAGCGTGGGTTCCCGTGTTCTAGTGAAACCTTCGACCAGATACTTCCGATATTCAAAACGTCGTTTCCTTGCCGAATCCAAACAAAAAACGATCCTCAAAACCCTCTTGGGATGCTCGCGATCCTCCGGACCCTCTCCGGCGATCCATCCAGCCGCCTCCTCTCTTCAACCGCCTCTCCTCTGCAACATTCCTGTATCTGCACCACACCAATTAGCCCCAATTCTCTTTTTGCACAATTATCGCTCTCCACGATTAGCTCGATCTCCCAACATTTGCATTTCCTAATTATCCCATTTCTCGGCTCGCAGAATCCGGCGTCTCTTGACCTCCTCCAGACCTTGTTAGGTTCGCCCGCCGCAACTCCGGCGCTCCTTCCAGCGATCAACCCTTTTGTTTGTTTTTTCGCGTTGTTCGCGCCCCATCGGTTCTCAAATCGATCTTATCGTCTTCGGGTTCCGACCGCTTAGAACTACAGTGGCCACGGGGCTTCTCGCACGTGATTCGCGGGCTCGGCTGCATCTGCGTCCATTTGCACTGATTGCAATCTGGCTTTAATTCGATTAGAATCCGTTTCCTCGAACATTCGAGGCTCATCGAGTCGACGCAGCGAACCTCCCCAATCTGCGGCTCAGGGGACGTCGACAACCACGCCGGCAACTGATAAGCGAAGCAGCGCTTCGGACGTCCTCCGCTCATCCACTCTGCCCGAATTCGGCTCCCCGACGAGTCGTTCTGCCCGCCGAATCTCCAATGAAGTTTTGCCTTTTTTGGCGGTTCCTGTTCCTCCTCGCGACGACCGAAGCGATCGGATGGCGCCATGGAAACTGTGTGTCTGGCAAGAGCGACGTGCCTTGTTGTAAGATTTCCCTGCATTTCCTTCCTTCGCCTTGGGGTCGTTGTTCTTTCCGGTGTAATGAGACCTGGGGTGACGCGGTTGAGTGTCCAGGGAAATCACGAATTCATTGGTCATGAGCGTGACGTGAATTCGGGTTATTTTTGGGTCATGTGAGACCTTTTGGGACAGAACAGAGGATATAGATGTTTGATTAAGGGTTTGAAGCTGAGACTCTTGGAATTCAAATCTTGAATAATAAGAGTTTTTTAAGTTGTTCAAAACAGTCCGAAGCTCAAAAACTTTTCGACTTCTCTAAATATTCCCGCCGTCAATCGATCCTACTTTTAGGACTGATAATGTTTGTTCAGCTCTAAACCGGCTATATTTCCGCTTTTGCACCTTGTAAACCCCAACAATCTCTTTTATTTACATCCCCTTCCAATTTCTTTTTCTTCCGAAATCCACTAAAACCACCTCCGCTTTTCCTTGGCTCGCTTCTCTATCGATCGCGCTTATCACCGCTGTTTTTTGCTCATCGGCACCGGAAGTGGCAAAAGAGAACTGAAACAAACGACGTTTATCGCATGAGAAAAGCTGACAAGAAATCGGTTCGGGATCGAATTCTTTTTTTTAGAACGGTGGAAGCACTTTATCGTTTTGAGTGTTTTGCAGCGGCGCAATTTCCATAAGAAAACGAGTGGATCGGGTGGGCGGAGGTGGTTGTTTACGGGAGAGCGGAGAACGTGTTGTTTTCAAGTGGGTACTACGGTATCGAAGATGCAATTGATACGCTTAGGAAAGGAGGAAACGAGTCATCAGAGGGGTTTTGATGTCTTGGTCAAATAGAGAGGAAAGTGGAACGGAAGCATTGAAAGCGTGCTGGAATGAAAATGAATTGATGCCTTCTGCGGTTGAGGTCAGAAATCCATTTTTACTACTAGGCCCACTTTCTGGGGTACAACAGAATTAGATCGGCCGCTCTTCCTTCCGATTTTAGATGAGTCATCGTTCAGAGCTGCATGTGATTCAAGTGATACGACCGGGCAGATCAAAGACGCTGAGGCAGTCCAGAAGCACGACTTCAACAAACTCAAACACTTACTTTGCACGCTGCTGTTTCCCTTTGTTTCTTCCCTGCTTCTCGATTCCTGCTTCTCGGTTTTCTCCAATCTCAATTACCGTAACCATGTTTCAGTATGCAGCGGCTCGGACAATGGTAGATCGACGAGCGATCTAAATTTGAGTCAGAGGATCGACACTATGAAGCGCATTTACTCCAACTGCACAGTGGTCAACGGAAACCTGGAAGTGACCCACATCAGCAAAATGGGTAATGTCAATGGCACAGTGGACTTCGCCTCAGTGGACCTGAGCTTCCTGAACGACATCGAAGAGGTTACCGGATACCTCTTAATCTACTCCAACGATATCGAGTCGATCTCGCTGCCGAATCTGAAGATTGTATGGGGCGACCAGACGTTCGAAGGTTCCGGCATCCAGATTACGCTCAACGACAACCTGAGATATGTGTCGATGCCAAGTTTGCGCAGCTTGCAAGCCGGAACCTTCAACGTCAGCGGGAATCCCCGACTGTGCCACTTTCAGGATAAAGTCAAGTTCTCCGAGGTGAGATTTTGGAAAATTCGTATATTCCTAACGCAACTTTTAGGTGTTGGGTGGGAACACTGAGGGCCGGCTGAACATGGTCGACTCTAATTTACCCGGGAGCTTCGTTCCCAACTTCGCCTATTGTGACCAAGAACCGTCGACGAGTTGCGCGGAGAACTGCAAGGATAATTGCTGGGGACCCGGAGAGTCCGACTGCCAGATCAGTGAGTACAGGATCTGCTTAGCGTTAGGCAAGCCCGCTTTTCAGTGTATCGTTCGATTTGCCCTTCGACTTGCGATTCGGGAGCGTGCTTCACCCACCAGAACGAAACGAGGTGCTGCGACGCTTCGTGTGCCGGTGGCTGTTTCGGCGAGGGGAAAAAGAGTTGCACGGTGAGTTCTGAGAGTTCCGGTATTTGTAAGACGTTCATTTTCCATTTTGAACGCTACATCGTTTTGTCCTCGTTCCCAGCGAAATCCTCGATCTGTTTCAGGCGTGCGCGAACTACCTGCAGGACGGAGAATGCGTCGACAGATGCAACGGCATCATCAAATACGACCGAGTGAGAGGAATTTCTACGCCCGTGTCCGAAGACGAAAAGCGGTACACCTTCGACCGCTACTGTGTGACGGAATGTCCCAAGAACATGCTGATCGAAGAAGCAAACTGCGTGAAGAGGTGCCGCCCTGGGTACGCGGAGAACGAAAAACGCGAGTGCGAAATTTGCCCTGACGGAATTTGCCCGAAAAGTAAGTTTGTTCTCCGGAGGCGAAATCTAAGGGAAACTTGTTCCAGAATGCACTCTCGAGAAGCATCTGGACGCTGTGTGGTTGCGCGACCCAAAGCACAAGAACTGCGTCAAGATCGAAGGGAAAATTGAACTCTTCGGTCACGCCTTCGTCCCACACTTGTCCGACGATGGCAGGTAGGTCGCAGAATTTGTTTCTTGGAGACCTTTTGTTGTTTGTAGAACCATTCCTGGAATCACCGAAGAAGATCTGGAAGTCCTGAGCACCGTGAGGACTGTGACCGATTTCGTGCACATCAGCGCAGCAGATAGGTCGCCCAGCACCTTAAACTTCTTAAGGAATTTGGAACAAATCGAAGGACGAAGCCTTATTGGGTATCAACTCTATTCACTCGAATTCTGTAATTCTATTTTCTTGCAGAGACCGGCATGCGTTGGTCATCTCAATGAACAGCGCCCTCCGAGAACTGATGCTCGTGAGCCTGAAGAAAATCGCGAAGGGCGCAGTCCTGGTCAGCGGAAACAAATTGCTTTGCTTCGTGGATCCGATTACGTTTCATTCCGTGATGGAGGTGCCCGGCAACGTCACCGTTGTGAAAAACGAAGGCTACGAAACTTGTTCTACAAAAGGCTTGGTTTGCCACAAGTCCTGCAACGAATCTCTCGGTTGCTGGGGCGAAGGACCCTCAATGTGCGTCAAATGCAAGAACTACAAGCAGAACGGAACTTGCGTGGAAGATTGTCCTTTGACTGGGTGAGTGATGATGGTTTGTGAGATGGACTCGCAAATAAATCAATTGCGAATTGATTCTCCGGTTTTTTCTAATCTTTAGAAGCCGTTCGACGAGTGAGTTATATCGTGGTTCAAGTTAAGTAGCGGTTCCTGCGATGAATCGATCTTAACTTGCCTGTATCACGATAATCACATCTTTCAAAGCCCTACCTTTCCTTTAACTCCTTTCTATCCTTCAAAGACACACCTTTCAGATTTTTCAAGAACGAAACCTCGAAGGAATGCGTTCCCTGCCACGAAGAGTGCGAAACGTGCTCGAAACCTGGAGACGATTTCAGCTGCAAAGCCTGTCGTCACGTTTCGTTGAAGCAAGGGAACAGAACCCAGTGTGTCCCTGAGTGTCCCAGGAGTCACTTTAGGAGCGGTTCAATTTGTCAGCTTTGCGACGAAAGCTGCTACGACAACGGCTGCACTGGTCCCGGAAGTTTCGCCGGCGATGGAGGTTGTGATATTTGCGAATACGCCTATGTACTAGATAATGTAACAGAGCAGGTTTGGAAATCCATTTTTCTGGGTTTTTCTAAGTTATTTGGATTTCAGTTCCAGTGTATCATGGCGAAGGAGAATAGGCCGCAAGAAATCTGCAAAGACAATAATCTCACCAATTACTTCGTGAGCGGAGGATCGACTCATGTGAAACAATACGTAAGATCCAATTTGAACCCCAGTCATTCCACTCGTTCCGTTTAGGCGTGCGAAAGATGCCACAGCGAGTGTTTGTCCTGTCGCCAGTTCGGCGATCAGATCGAGAAGAGCGAGTGTAAGTGCAAGCACTACGAGCTGAGGAGCAACGTTGCAGCGAAATGTGTGTCGGACTGTGGAACGTAAGTGTCGAGGAGATAATTTTGATGACTTCTGGAGTGTTTTAGAGGATCGATGATCCTGGTAAACCGAACCGAAGACAAAGCCGGAGTGTGCCAGAAGTGTCATCAGTTCTGTGACCAGAAGAAATCGTGTCGAGGACCTTTCCAAACGGACTGTGATGCGTGCGAGTTCGGAGTCGAAGATGCTAATGGACGTCTGGTAAGCTTCAAATGCTGGATTTTCCTTCATCGATAGCTTGTTTAGGAATGTCTCTCAGAGTGCCCGAGTACCCGTCCTTATGCGGACGAAGGACTGTGCAAGGAAATTGACCCAAAACAGGAAGAACAAAAGCGGTTAGAAAGCAGAGAGAGAGCCGAGGGTCAAAGATTCTCTTTCAGGCGCTACATAATGTACTTGTGGATTGTGATAATCCTCATTTTGACTGTGATCGTCTGCGGGATCCTCGGATATTACGCGAAGAAGAACCGGCGCTTGTACAAAGAGGAGCTGGAGATGAACCCACCTTCGATCCCTCCGCAAGATCCCTTCGACCCGGCTCATTTTGCCGCTCCGGACATGACCCGTCTGATCATCATTCCTAAGGATAACCTGGAATACGGAGATCTGAAGTTGGGCGAAGGCGCGTTTGGCGTCGTGTACAAGGGCTACTTGTATCCGAAGGGACGCGGTTCGGGAAAAGTGCCCGTCGCTATCAAAGTCCTTAAGACGACGACGAAGGACGGATCGGCGGAGAAGGAAATGGTGGAAGAGGCGTCCCTGATGGCCTCTATGAGCCACAAGCACCTCCTCAAGATTGCAGGCATCAGCCTGGTCAATGGGGTGAGCATCGTGACTCCCTACCGCAAATACGGATGTCTTCTGGAATTCCTGAAAAGGCACCAGAAGCATCTTTTCGCGAAGGATCTGCTTCTCTACTGCTACCAGATCGCGGACGCCATGGAGTATTTGCACGAGAGGAAGATGGTCCATCGGGACCTCGCAGCAAGGAACGTGCTCGTGAAGCGCCCGAACCACGTTGAAGTGACCGATTTCGGACTCGCGAAGATGCTGCGGAGGGACGAAGATTCGATCGAGGTGAACGGGAAGGTCGCTCCGAAGTGGCTGGCCATGGAGTGCTTCGAGAAGAAGACCTTCAATGAGAAGACCGACGTTTGGGCGTTCGGTGTGACCTGCTGGGAGATTCTTACCAAAGGATGTGTCCCGTACAAAAACAAGACGCTCCGAGATATTCAGCAAGACCTGGAAGACGGCCGACGACTGGATTGTCCCAACAATGTCAGCAAGGATCTCCACAGTTTCCTGATTCTCTGCTGGCTGCGAACTCCCCAGTCGCGTCCCAACTTTTCCGAACTGAAACGGAAACTCGAAGAATTTTGCAGGCGGCCCAGTGAATATATCATAGTTAGTTGGATTCCATTGGATGAAGAAAATGTGTGATTTTCAGGAAATGAACGTAAGGACGGAGGCGCAGTCGGAACGCGAAATGCGGAAGATCGTTGAGTGCTACCAAGACTCGTTCATGGACGACAACGACGACGAGTTTCCGGTGCCTTTCTCCGACGACTCTCCTCAGAACTCGCCCACTTCGCCCAGCAAACCAGTAAGGAATATGGTAGATTTCATTGTAAATAAAGTGTTTTCAGCTTCTCTCTCGAAACACTCGCCTGAGGAGCGATGATTCCAAACGATATCATTCCGACCCTGTTTTCAAGGGCCGGCATCCCTCAGCTGTGGTGCCCATACCAGAGTCTTGCCAGGTTGGACTCGAGAAGGACAGTTACATGGTTCCCCG
Source organism: Steinernema scapterisci (assembly GCA_000757745.1). Classification (NCBI taxonomy): domain Eukaryota; kingdom Metazoa; phylum Nematoda; class Chromadorea; order Rhabditida; family Steinernematidae; genus Steinernema; species Steinernema scapterisci. The sequence continues at coordinate 38,274 of KN167909.1, forward strand.
TTCCCGTCACGAGATGGCGGAAGATCCCGTCGAATTCTACACTCCTGTTATCGTGGATGAAACTGGCAGAACCGGTAAGATAAGCTTGTGCATTCAATGAAATAAGAGCATCTTTTCAGAACTCACGCCTTACTACAACGAGGTGCCCGGGAAACTGCTCGACTCGAAGCCCACCTACATCAACGACGCACTTCCCAAAGGAGCGCCCTTCTACATGAACGGAGAGAAGAGTCCCACGGAATCCGTGTCCAATCCCTCCTACATTCTAGATCCGATTGCCCAGAAGGAAACCACTCTGTAGCCCTGATTCTCTTCATATAGCCATTTCTATCGCACACAAAGAACTGAGTCTCCTCTCTGCGTTTCGAGCTTTATTCCTCACTCCCTCTGTCCCCACGAATCGCATAATTGCCATCTTCTTCGAGTTCTCTCTAGTCGGTCGACGCTCCTTCTCTACGGGTACTTTCCTTTTTCAAGCTGCTTTTAACTCGTGTCGCCCGACATAATCACCATACTCCCAATCTCCTGTATTTACATGTATCTCTGTTTCGTGCCGCATTTTGCCAGATTGAATAAAGTATTATATTTCCGGATTTTGCGGACTTGTTTAAGGCAGCGAAGATCAGAAAAGCGTTTTTCTGCTTTTCATCCTTTTGTAACCTTTTAGCTCTACGCGTATATGTCATATACATGTCATATACATCTACATCTTCAGTCAAAGACGTTGGTTCTCTCGAATTTCTCGGCAGCCCTTTTTGTCAAAAAGGATTTCTGCTTGCGGGTTTCTTCGCTACTTCCAGTCCTCTGCATAACGTTGCCGGTCCTTCCGCAGCCTGTGACCATCTTTTCCTATAGATTTCGGATACGTTTCAATAAATTGCAAATCACGCTAGAAAAATTTCTCTTTGTTCCCAGCTCGTCTTACGGGACACTTACAGACCGCTAGTGGGTGGGTCTTGGAAAGAGCATCCTTACAATCAAGGGTTTACGGTTTCTAAGTTCAAACTGGTCTTTCGATTCCGATCGTTCGTTTGTGGCGTTTTTTCGATTTTGGGACGATCTTGGATCACTTTTTATTTTTCCGCGGTCGTTCGTGAAAAGTTGTCGACGAAGGCGCTTACGAAGTGACAATGCTGAAAATTTTATGCCATTTCAGGGTTTTTTGAAAAAGATGACCCTGCAAGGTTCTGTAATGCAATGGGCATTGATCTGCTCAATCGGCGAAGACGAATCCACGAAGCAGTTCGAGTATGTTGGAGGGCAAAAATGTAGTTGAAGAACTTGCTTTTTTTCAGGGATTTCGCCGTGTGGCTACTCAACAAGGCTTCCGAACGCGCGCGTACGATGGGTCTACACCACAACTTTGCCGCGAAACCCTCGCGCGTCCTGCGAAGCCGGATCAACAACCAAAACGACAACGCGATGAACTATCGCGAGATCCACGACCTTCATCCAGACGTCCTCCTCGTGGTGCACATCCTACCTGGAGAACACTCCAATGAGTGCTCTTGGATGCGCGAGTTTACCCAGCGTTACGGACTCATCCGTCAGGGAATCCATCGTGACAAGGCCGAGAAGCGCTTCGAAGGCGCGGACCTCGATAGTGTCTTCGTAAACATCAATGAGTGGATCGCTCGTCGCCTCCACCAACTGGCGACTCTGGAAAAGTAAGTCGACCGAGCGCTCTTGAGGGGACGAGAGGTCCTGATTGGGTTGCATGCATGTCCCAACTTCGATCTGGACAGGTTTACTGGGCCCAGCCATTTATTGAGACTTGCAATTGGCTAAAACCACTGTTCAAGTCTGCTCTTGCAAGAGTCTAATATCTAAAGTCCGAATATTTGTTTTCCACTGTTTTTAAGAACCAGCATCTCCGGCGGAAATCTTATGCTTAACTCTGATCTTTCAGGAGCCTCTCCGACAGTTACAGATTTGAAGCTGGATTTCCTGAAATTGCTGACTTTGGAAGCAATCGGCTCTTCCGCGCCAACCCAATCCACGAATTCAACGCTGCTGTGAGCAACGTCTTCTTGTACGATTCGGGTAAGTCACCAACTTCTGCATTCTCTTAACAATTCTTTGCAGAGCTTGGGACTCATCACAACATGTTCGCGCACGCTGACGCCGTTTGCGAAGTCACCGGCTTGCCCTCCGACTTCAACGAATACCAGCTGGCGTCCATCTTCGGTCGCTACAAGGTCAAGTCCGTCATCATGGGCGGAAACGGAACCGCCGTCGTGGAGTTCTTCAACAAGTTCCACGCTTGCCAGTCTTCGCTGGAATTCCACGCCACCTGGATCGACGAATCCCATCGACTCAGCGTTGTCCCCATTCACCAGTTGACCCGCTACCACGCAGGAATCATCTTCTAAACTTCTTCATCTTATCTATCTTTTTTCAATTTTGTCTGATTTTGTCATTTTATCCATTCCTCTAACTCCTACTACCACTACTAAATATTCCTGACGGGTCGATCGGCAGCCGCCGCTTCTTTTCTGTTTAGCGCGCTCGGGCGCCCGGCATTGATTCGTCCCGACCCCTCAGCAGCAGTCCGCGGCGGTGTGCAGCAGCTTTGTTGCTGTGGCCTCTTCCCCTCGAGTCGTTTCAAGCGGCTCTGCTGCGGCCACCAATAAAGCTTTCCGCTGTCGATCTGTTTTCTGCTCTTGCATCCTCATAACTTGCTCTCCACACCCTGTACTCCTCTGTCTTTCTTGCATTTGTCTTTTTGTTCTCAAGCTGCTGTGTCGCGCATCCACTAGATGCTAGTGCGTGCCTAATACAATAAAGTCGAGTTCTTCTTCAGATGAGTAATCGAGTCATCCTTTGGGCAGCTTGCGCCGTATTTGTTTTGAGCGGCGTCGGCGCTCAGCTCCAAGCGGAAGGAAGTTTAGCGTTTCTTGTTCCTGTTAAGGCCGGGATATCTCAAGCCGAGAGTCCGTTAAAATCCTCGGAGCCTCTGACACTGTGGTGCCAGATTCGGGATCGCCGGCGCGGAAGCGAGGTGGCCAGGATCAAAGAAGCGCACTTCACGCGTGTTGTCGGGGGAAAACAGACGAAAGTGGACGACATTGAAGTCGATCTCCACGGCGGCAGGAACGCTTCCCTGACGTTCGAAGACCTCGAACTGGCCAAAGCTGGTCGATACACTTGTCATATTACCGCCGAAAATGGACAAAAGGTCACCGGTAACATCGAGGTCTATGGTGAGTCCGGAATTCGATTAGCGTTGATGGAGAGAGTGCGTCTTCAGCCCGGCCTGTTCTCCTTTCGAACGGCTACAGCGTCAGATACGAAGCGAAGGAGGACGACCCGTTCCACATGGAAGCCTCTAGCCACACTTTGAGCGAGGGTACCGACGTAGAGACCTTCACGTGCCACGTGAGCGGCTACCCGAAGCCGACCATCAAGTGGAGCTTCAACGGAGGCGCTCTGCCTGAAAGTAGGTTTGCTATTTCATGATTCCTGAAGGCTGCTCAATCTGAAAAACTGTAATGTAAGAGCCTGGAATAACCAACCCCGTTTAGAATTTTAATTTTGATTATTTTGGCTGATTTTTAACGCTTGAATTTATGTTTTGGTGTTCCCGAACGCGCTAAACGCACTTTGTTTCAGACGCTAAAACGAGCGGCGACGACGGAGATACGCTGACGATCGAAAATATCGAGAAGCAACACCAGGGAACGTACACCTGCACTGCCACCAACGAATTCAAGATCGACTCCAAACCGTTCTCCAACAAACTCATCATCGACCGCCAACTCTACGTCAAGCGTAAGTCATTTCCGGATATCCTCTTTCTACGGGCATCCCCTTTGTTTACAGATTGGCTCTCGTTCCTCCTCCCCCTTGGGATTATCATCATTCTGCTGTTGCTGCTAGGTAGTGTTGACACAGTTTACAGCCTCATAACAACTTTTTTCTCTCCTTCAGGCGTCGTAATCTCTCTCTGCGAATGTCGCCGCAAGAAGATGGAACAGCAGCTGTGAGTTGACCGTTTTTCCGGCTTTTGGGAGATTGAAGAACGAACTGATTTAGGCTAGAACCCGCGACGGAAGAATAGAACCCGAAGCGCCCCGTCCGCGCCCTCCTCCTGTCCACGTCTTCTCCCCGTGCCAACTTCTCAGAATGCTCACTTCGATTTGTTTGTAAATACCCGTAGCGAGTTAGCATTTTCTCGTGTTGTCCTCGATTCTGCACGTTTTCTGATTCCTCCTTTTGTAAGCTTTATTGGATGTTCTCAGAGTGACAGTTTTGTTTTGACTCCTTAGGTGACACTCGGTCACCTGCGTGTGTGTGTGTGAATAAAATCGGTTTTATGAAGTCTTCCAAAAAAGCTCGGAATAAGAAATTTGGATCTTCGGAATTCTTACAAAGCTAGGAAACATGAGAGTTCAAGGCCAGTCCCAGAAGTCAAGCGAAGAAGCTCGGGGTTCCTCGCCATGAGCCTGTTCTGAAGGTGATCACGAATCCTTTTTTCGCCCATCGATGGATCAGTGGAACGAGCTGAAACTCGATTGGAAAGGAACGTTTGCTACCAGCAACTCGCTACCTCCCCCGCCATGGACCCTTTTGTCCATCACGCGCAGGTTCGAACTTCTTTTTGCCCACCGCAACGATTTCTCCGCCTCCCGCTCGGATTAATCGACGTCAGCTGCTCAATCTCGCGCCGTTTTTCTCCGATCCTGGTCTTCTTTCCCATCTCCAATGGTCAGATGGGGCGAGATGCGGACTCTGCTCTCCGTCCTGCTTCTGGCCTTTGCAGTCCACTTGATCTCCCTGACGCCAATCCGGGAGAAGGCGTATCCATCGAAGCCCCCATATTTCAATTGGACTCGAAATTTCAGCCTTGAATTGGCACATTTTGCGTTTGACCACGCGGCCGCTGCGTATTCTCCTACTCCAGAACCCTGTTTGCTGCCGTATGGATCCAATCTGATTAAGAGAGTCGCGATTTCTTGTGATAAAGTGTGGGATGAGGTGAGCCAGCGAGGGAGTTTTTCCATTTAAAGTATTTAGCTAACCACGATTATTTTCTACTTTTCTAGTGTTGGGCGTACGTGTCCCTCTCTAAGGAGTGGATCGTCATCTCCTTCCGAGGAACCGTCAATCGTCTTCAGCTGACGGTCGAGATCCTTGAAGACGTCTTTTTCCCCAAAAGCTCCTTTGACGCTGGCGGCGCCGTCGTCCACTATTTTAGCGCCGCCTTTCTGAACGTGTGGCCAGAGATCAACACCACCGTCGTCGACCTCAAAAAAGTTTGTTCCTCCACCATCTCTTCAATTTAAACTTCTCTTTGAGCTTTTTCCGGATCGCGGGATCCTCTTCACGGGTCACTCGCTCGGCGGTGCTCTGGCTTCGCTTGCTTCGACGCAGTTCGCCTTCGAACACAAGGATTCCGTGAACGCCAGCGAAATCCTTCTGGTCACTTTCGGGCAGCCTCGCGTCGGGAACATGGACTATGCAGTGGCTCACGACCGCCTCGTGCCCAACAGCTGGCGCATAGTTCACGCCAAGGACATGGTCGTCCACATCCCCAATTGCTACATCTCGCTGTTCACCAGAACCTGTTCCTCTTATCACAACCACGCCACTTATCACCACGGAACGGAGATTTGGTTCCCCGAAGATATGCTCCCGGGCTCCATCTTCCGCATTTGCACGGGGTCGCCGACCAACGAGGACAGCGAGTGCAGCGTAGGAATCTGTCTTGATCTAAACCTAAGATGTTCTTTCAGGACGCGTTCTATTATAACGTTAACATAACGGAGCATATTTACTACTTCGACGTCCACGTTAGCGAGTACGGTATAAACGGATGCCGCAACGTGTCCAGGATCGTCAGCCTGAGAGATAACCGGACACCAAAGTTCAAAGGAGAAGGGTTTTGAGGGATTCGAATGTTTCTACGTGTACGCTTTTTCCGAAGATTGCAATAAAACGGGCGATTCGTAATCGGACAATATAGCGTGCTAATCCTGGATTAATACTCAGGGTGAGTCATTCAATAATTCAGCGCTAAACATGCCGAGTGAAACAAAAGAGGACATTTTCAGAACTGGTTTCAGCATTCGCGGTGTATTTTTCGGAGCAAAACTGACGAACAGAATCGATTTAATAAAGCAGTTATGTACAATCTCAGATTTGAAACAAAACAACATGCGCCTAGAAGCGACACGTAACAAAACCATAAGTGGCCAAGCTTCTTCAAAGCAAGACCTTCTCAATAATTCCGGCAGCGATAGTTTCACCCTTATCACGTAGGGTAATGCGCCCCAAAGTCTTGCAACTTGTATAGGGCTCCAGGGCGACCGGCGACTCCGTTCTGATCTCGAGGAGAGCGCTTGAGTTACGAGTAATGAATCTAAACGAAAAGAGATCAGAAGGGTTTGGATCAAAGCACATACCGCGGCTTCTCTTTCTCCACTTTTCCCGTACTCTTGTCGATAAGCGCGTTCATCTTCACAATCACGGCCGTGCAGCACATCGAGTGCGCGAACAGCTCAGCGCGGGTTCCCTTGACAAACGGAATCTTGATGTCAAAGGTCAATAAGCGGACTAAGAATTTCGTAGCTGGTTTCAAGCATTCCTAAATTCCTGAATAAGCGCATGCATACAACGGCCGAACAAACCTCGCCACCGCGGGAGATCACATTTCCTGCTGTAATCGAGTCAGCTTCGAACTGTCCGGACATTGAAATCAAGCACTGGTCACCCGCGAAGCAGATTTCGTTAGTGGCGTCCGAGTTCTCCAGTGAAGCCTCTGTAACATTTCACAATTAGCGTATAACCGAAAGTGACCAATGCTTACGTTTTACTTGAACTGGCACGATTCCTGGTAGAATTACGACCTTATCACCGGCTTCAATGTGACCGGCTTCAACCTTGGCACACACTTCCAATCGTGTATCTGTGCACTTGGTGACGTCGTGGATAAGAACACGCAGAGGCGCGTCCGAAGAATGTTTGGCACTAGGAAGCCCATCTTAAACAACTCTCATAAATATTTCCAACAGAATCAGTCTTACCAATCACTTCTACGAGACTGGGACCATCGTACCACTTGGCAAGCGTGGAATCTGGAGCTGGACGCTTCGTAAGATTGGTTCCGTCCAATCCAGAAAGCGGGATGAACTTCACTTCTTTGTAGCCTGCCTGCTTCACCAGAAACTGCTTCATTTTAGAGGTGATTTCATCGAAGCGATCCTTGTTCCATCCTACGGTATCCATCTTGTTGACAGCTACGGCCATCCTAGTCACTCCGAAAGAACGAAGGAGCATGACGTGCTCTCGGGTTTGTCCTCCTTGATCAAAACCCGTTTCAAATTCTCCCTTAGTGGCGTTCACCACAAGCAGAGCAGCGTCAGCTTGCGAGGCGCCTGAAATGTGCGGATATCCAACAAAAAGTAAAACGACGAACAAACCTGTGATCATATTGGGGATAAAATCCTTGTGGCCGGGAGCGTCGAGCAGAACGACTTTCTTGTTTTCCGTTTCGAAATAGGTCCGAGCGATGTCCATCGTAACTCCGCGATCGCGTTCTTCTTCGGTTTCGTCCAACACCCAGGCGAACGCAAACGATCCTTTTCCGACCTTCGAGGATTCGTGCTTGTACTTATTAATCACACGTTTGTCGACGTATTCCAGCTGAAACTTTGCTATGAAAACATAGGTGGCGCTCATTCTTACCTGGCACAGCAAATGTCCCATCATCGTACTCTTTCCGGCATCAACATGGCCAACAATGACCAAATTGATGTTTTCCTTTCCACCTTCGGGTCTGGAACGCTTCTTGTAAGGCGTTGAAGTGGTCAACGCGGACAAACTTTGCGTACTAAGGTTGAACTTCAATCCATCAGAAGCGTTGCGAGTTGGTGACTTCGATTCGCTTCTGATTTTCGGATTTTCAGAAACACGCAGCTGCTGGACGACGGGATTAACCACCGGCTGCGGCGTTGCGTTCTTCACGACCTTCTTTTCGGGCGACGGAGAAACGCTTTGCTGGCCAATCGTGAAGCTGGCCATGCCCTGGGAAACTGCTGACGGGCTTGGAACGTCCGGATCAGGGCCCCGTGCTTGTTCAACGGGAACTTTATCTAAACCTTTTCCGTAAGAAACACAAAGCTCTAAGGCAATTACCTTCTTCGAAGTGGAATGTGTCTTGATGAGGATTGTCGAAGTGATCTTCTTGGACTTCTTCGATAACTTCCCGCTGGTGGGAAAAGAACGGATTGGTTCCATCGCGTCGGTAGATGAAACGTTCTGAAATATGAGTAGAATTCACTGGAAACATCTCAAGACTCACCTGAATTCGGCGACAAAGCAATGTCTTCTTCATAAGATCGGCCGTAGTAATCCGCGTCGTCATCAGATCCGATCTCTGCAAATGAAGAATGAAACAGCAGCGATTCCCTCTCGTATTACCGTCGTCAAAGTCCAGATTTCGTATATTTCTGTGACGCGACATGGCGCGCGATAATCCTGAAAAGAGCATCGTTTAGAAAACAGCATCGTGAAAAGAGCATCGATTAAACATCGATTCAGTCGCTAAGGAACAGAAAAACCGCATCAAAATCACATTTTCCGGAAAACAGAAGAATTATGACGATTACGAAACTAGAATAGAATAGAAAACACGCCATGGAATCAACTGGAAAGAGTTCTGGCCTGCACGTTCGGCTGGCAGAGCCACGAAACCGATCGAAAACAAGGATATAGTGCTTCGATCGACTGTAGACAGCAAGCTGAAGATAATTGGCCCCTCGAGACAAACGAAGGCGAGAAATTCTCTCCGACGGACCGTCTGATCTCGGTGTTTGTCACGTGGGCTCCCGCCACGATTTCAAAAACGGAAACATCGCAAGTTCTTCGCAGCGCCTCGTTTGTCGCGCGCGTTTTCGAAAATCCACGATCTCAGAATCTCTTCGGATTGTTCGCTGTCGATCCTTAGATCTTGTCAGACGTTTGTGGCTTCTTTTCCTGTCCTTTCTACGTATTTCGCCGATCATCTTGGAACGTAGTATTATTCGCTTAGTGAGATTCTTAAATTGTGTTGATGCAAGTTGTTGGCGAGGAGAAGAGCTACAGCCGCCAGCGAAAGCCCGGTTACGCGCTTCATCCAGCATGGAAGTACCATTTCGGGTTGGAAAGTCATCCTACTTCGTTTTGTACGCGCTGCGCTGACCCTTTTGGCCATAGTTGAATACGGCATGAAGGAAAAGAGATTCCTTATTCGGTATAACGTTTCTTATGGCAGCTAGTAATGCTAAAATGGGATATTTCGAAATGTTCAGGCATTTAAGCTGTGATTTTAGGAAGTTTTTTTCACAAGCTACGAATACAGCGTTTGTAGTCGTTTCCGGGGTTCAGCCAGAGCCTTTTTCTGTTTCGTGGAGCATGCATTCATGTGTTGGAGCTGTTCTGATGGAACTGCGTGGATTTTGGATCTTTTACCTCAAGTGTGTTGTTTCCAGGAACTCTTAAACCATGGTGCGTGTCATCATCAAGGGTGGTGTTTGGCGAAACACTGAGGATGAAATCCTCAAGGCCGCCATCATGAAGTACGGCAAGAACCAGTGGAGCCGAATCGCCTCGCTTCTCCACAGAAAGTCAGCCAAGCAGTGCAAGGCCCGCTGGTGCGAGTGGCTCGACCCCGGAATCAAGAAGACCGAATGGTCGCGTGAAGAAGATGAGAAACTCCTCCACCTGGCGAAGCTGATGCCGACGCAATGGAGGACCATCGCTCCTCTCGTTGGTAGAACTGCGAATCAGTGCTTAGAAAGGTTTGTCGAGAATCATCTGGGTTTGGTTGCTTATTCAGTTTATTTAGATACGAGCAGCTTTTGGACGAAGCGCAGAAGAAGGCCGAAGGGATCGACGACGGCGAAGATTTGAGCGATGCCCGCAAGCTAAAGCCGGGCGAGATCGACCCGACTCCAGAAACGAAACCCGCTAGGCCGGATCCTATCGATATGGACGAAGATGAGCTCGAGATGCTTTCGGAAGCTCGAGCTCGTTTGGCCAACACCCAAGGAAAGAAGGCCAAGCGCAAGGCTCGCGAAAAGCAGCTCACCGATGCTCGTCGTATGGCTTCTTTGCAGAAGCGTCGAGAGCTCAGAGCTGCTGGAATCGCCGTAGGAGATGGAAACTACCGGCAAAGGAAGAATCCTTCGTATGTCGACTACAGCGCAGAGGTACCACCGTCCTTACATAGTTCAAAGCTAAGATCTAATTCCAGGTTCCATTCGAGCGCAAAGTTCCTTCTGGTTTCTACGACCCATCCGAAGACAATTTCGAGAAGAAGCAGGAAGACGAGAACTCAGAGCCGAAGCGTCGTTCGCACAAGGAATACGAGCTCCGCGTCAAGGACCGCGATAAGCTCAAGAAGAGGAGGGCCGAGGAAACCCCGGAATCTATTTTCTCGAAGAAGATCGACAAAAAGCGCAGCAAGCTGATTCTCCCCGCGCCTCAGATTTCGGAACAAGAAATGGAGGAGATCGTCAAAATTGGCAATGTTGCGGATTCCGTCCGAAATATGGTAGATGACAATCCCACCAGGTACTCGGGATTCATCCGTTTCCTTCCTAATTCTCTGTTTACAGTACCCTTCTCCACGACTATTCGGCATCTGTTCGCAACGCTGCCGCTGCGCGAACTGCTCGGACTCCCGCTGCGGCTCGTGATGTGGTCGCCGAGGTAAGTGATGCCGTTCTTGCTTCACCCCGAATCGCGCGTTGAATACTAATTCGGGCGTATACTGTGCGATCTGGCCATGAAAGAGGCCGCGGGTGGTCGCGGCTCAGCTGAGGAGTGAGGAGAATGTGGGGCGCACGCTCATTTGTTATTAAAATGGACCCCAAAAAACTGATTAGAATTTCAAAATGCCTTTTCGCCAGGGCGTGGCGTAATTGCATAAATATACATTCTAAATACATATGAATAATGACGAGTGAATACTGATTAGAATTCATTTGCTTACTCTCCTCACTTCATGCGGTCGTGAGGTTCGCGAGCTGCGCATTCGTTGTAGAACAAGTGCTTTTAAGATTCCTTTTTACTTTTTACAGATTTTGGGGCTTTCAGGTAAGTTCACTAAGCGTTGTTTTAAATGACACCGAGAACTTTTCTTAGCTAGCTCTTATTTTGTAAGATGTTTCCTTTTTTGTCGAAATTGGCTTTCAAGTCAGGTCCCTCGTTTTCTTTTGCCTTCGAACGCTTAAACCATCCAGGGGTCCCTTTCTCTTAATTCCTCCAATTTCTCATCAGCTGTCATCGTCCTCTTCCTTGCTCGCTTTTTTGACGAGTGATGATCTAAGCCTTTTTGACGTTTAATGGAAGCCACCCCGGCTTTAATTAATACGGTAAATGGAAGCGTCCCCAACGTCGCTCCCCCCGGTTTTTAAATGGCCTCTGCTGAATTTGCATAATCTTGAGAACCCCGAAAAGGCCAAAGCCGCGCCGCCAGCGGATGAGTGCCACCGCGAGTCCCTCCTCGATCCCGACGTTCCCAGGTTTCGGGACCACTGTTCGAAAACAAACTTATGTAACGAGCAACAGGTCATGGGAATCTGCGCCTAATTAAAGCAGTCCTAATCCGATTAGGTGTTGGAACCAAGTGCTGCGAACATGAGCTCCCTTTAAGAAATCTGTAATCTTGCGCGGCGATCCCTCTTGGCGCACCAGCAAAGAAAAGTAGTGCGACGAAGAAATCCCATTTGTGATTGAATTGTTACGGTGTTTGAAAAGGAGAGTCGCTCGGTTGGCTGAATCGCGGCGAAACGACCACATTAGCTCCGATTAATTGGTTAGAATCGAGGCGATTTGTTGCATTTTCTATTCTTGCCCACAGAAAACTCCAGCAGCGCTGAGCATGGCATTACCGGACGAAATCTTTTGATGTGGGATGAATAGTGCCGAACCGAGGATGGAATGTTGCTTTTTCATTGTGGTCGCATTGACTCAGCGAGCGCTGAGGCAGGTAACCTTTAGATAAGGGGCGCCAAATCTCCTCCGCTTTAAACAACGATGAATATGTGCGGCAAGCGGAGGTTTGTGGTCGGAATTGGGGCACACTTAGATGCAGAACGGTTGATTGGGACAACCACTTTAGCGCATAAGCGGAAATTAGATAGGATGGAGGATTTGCATAAGTTCCTGACGGGGCCCCTGAAATATCGGAATTAATGGCATGCGATTACGATGAGATCTGACTGAGGAAACATCACAGAAACAGCACAGAATGCGTGCGCAGCGGGACCGTTTCCAAATACATGCATATGTATGAGAAGCGCTAGCGTGCCTCACAAATTCAAATACCCGATGTGGAGACTCAGAACGAGGTCTTTTCTTGTGCTCTCCCCCGTCTTGTGTTGAATTTCACCTTCATACGGTCATCGGATGGCCAACATTCGCAGCTCATAAGGATAATCCAATCGGATTAACCCTCAGCGCGTCCCCCACTATTAACCGTCGGCTCTGTTTGATGTTTACCTAACTTGTCATTATTTCAGGAAGCTGAGATTCTCCTCGCGCTTCAAAACGTCGAAACTCCGCTCAAGGGAGGCCTCAACACCCCACTTCACGATCTTCATCTCAACTCGGTTCTCCCCCAGAAGCAAGTTGTAGCCACTCCTAATACGGTTCTTGCGGCCGCCGGAGCGACTCCTCGCAACGCTATCGAACGTAAGTTGAACGCATTTTGGCCGTTCTAATATCTCGCTTTCAGAAACTCCTGGATCAACTCTCACAACTCCTTCGGCAACACCTTTCCGTGATCAGCTGAGCATCAACAGCCAAGCTGCCGCCGAAGACGTCAGAAACCAACTTCGCAAGGCGCTCAGCGCTTTGCCGAGACCTAAAAATGATTTCGAACTTTTGCTTCCTGAAGATGAAGAAGACGCCCCAGAAGCTGTTATTGAAGATGTGAGATTCCAGTTTGCCTCTTCGAATTTTTATTTTTATTTTTTTAGGAATGGGTCGAAGATGCGGCCGATGCTGCTGAAGCTCGCGCAAAGGCCAGAGCCTTGAAGCGCATCGAGGAACACAAACTCAGGACCCAGGCGTTTCAACGTGATTTGCCCCGACCCACTCGGCTCAACGAACAGTACACGAGCAAGGCCGCTAAGAAAACCGAAATGAGTGTGGTAAGTTGTTTACCCGGGAAGCTCCGAAAAGCCAAAACGAGCGTCGTCGATAAACCCCAGCGGACTAATTGATGTGCTTCATTTAACTGCTGCGGTTATTGCGTAATTAATCCCTCGCTTTTCGTCGCCTCGTTTCGGTAATGGTCATTGGTTTAAACCGTCCGCGCGGCACCCGGAGGAGCCCGATTTGGAGGGAAAGCAGCGAAAGAAGAAGAGGCGAGTCAAGATGGCGACGACGGCTCTCCTCGGCTTATGATTTGATTTCAATTGTGTGGGCGCAACGTATGTGTCCAGGGTGCAGCTGCGCGTGAAATGCCTTTACGCTGGGATCGGAGAGCCGAGCGATGAGTGCAAAAAAGTAGTGATCGGAGCATGCGAAGACATTTATGGATCTGTACCCCTTTGTAAAGGTGGCACAAAAGTGGCGCGCGATCCATAAAAGAGTCTTTAAGTGAAAGTACACGCGCGAAGGGGGGCGCAGCGCCAGCTTGTCAACAGTTTGTCAGGCGGCGGTCAAGCGCATCGGATGACCGGATAAGCGCCGTCTTGATGAACTGCTCCGCACATTTGCTCTTCGATTGCGCCATACGGTAATTGTCTTATGGGCTGAGAACACAATGCGCTCGGACCCTGTTGCGGGGCACAGGCGTCACCAAGATAGATTACCCAAAAGGGCATGAGAAGGATTGTGTTTGATCACCCGTGTCTCTAGGCTGCTCGTAAGCGATCACACGTCTTTCCTCACCTTCTTTTGCATGTGTTCCCAGCCGCGAGATCTTGTTTGCTCTGCTGTCATAGGGGTGCAGGTGAAGACGGTGAGGACGGTGAGGGAGCGCAGAGGCCATAAAGGGGAACTGTGCGCCTATTGACACCGCGGTGGAAGACGCCACTCGCTGATTGATTTATGGCAATCGTGGGGGAACGCAACAAAAGAGCACAGAGAAGTTATTCAATTTGGACGATAACAAAGTTCTCTTTCAGGCAGATGATGTGATCAAGGCAGAGATGTACTCCCTCATGGAATGGGATCTCGGATTGGCCAACGTGAAGCCGCTCTCCGCTCTGGAGCGCCAGCAAGCATCGAATCTTATCGAGGAAGAAGTTGACAAGCACGGAACCTTGGACGACACGATGTGGGCCGCCGTGGAGCAGTGTTCTAGCGAGCTTGTCTTCAGCAACGGGAAGTTCAACCGTTTGGCTAAACTTGGAAGCCATCGCGACAAGATCGACGCTCTTTCTGAGCAGTTCCAGGTAATTTATCTTTTCAGCTCATTTCGTTGTCCCCTTGACTTACGAGGAGCAGCTGGCTAAGCATCCATAAACGGGCGCTCGGGAAGTCACTTGTCGCGTAACCCATTGAATGTCAGGAAGACAGTACAATGATGGATAGTCCTGCGCTTTGCATTTTGCAAAAGTGTCGAGAGGATTGGCCGGATTAGGCGAAAAGGCCAAATGTGCCTTGGAAAGAGGGCTTCTTCCCCTCTCGAGGTGGTTGTTTGTTTATCGAATTGGGGGAAGAACCCTTCCGCGAACGTCTCCCCGGGGCATTTTCCTTTCTTAATTTCATTACGTCCTAAGGCGGCTGTCGACTACGGTAATAGTCGCGTAAGATGACTCTTGCGTGCGTAATGCGAGACCACTTGTAATTGTCTTTTCTCGGGGCGATCGATGAAGGAGGAATTATTTTTAATTTTCCCAATAATGAGGTTGACATTATGCAAATTAAACGCACTTCTTTGGTTTCAGCTGTACCGCGAGTGGATGAACAAGAGGGCGAAGAAGACAGCGAAAATCGAGAAGCGTTTGAAGGTGAAACTTGGTGGTTATACGGTAGGATTTGGAAGCAAGGATGAACTTTGCAAACCTGATTATTTCAGAACATAGCCCAGGGCCTCGCCAAGAAGATCGCGGATCTCCAGAACGAGCGCTCTTCGCTCTATATGGAACTGGAAACCTTTAAGCGGTTGGCTCAATACGAAGACAAGTCCATCGAGAAACGTGTTCACAAGCTAAGCGTAGAAGTGAGTATCTAATGCCAGTTATGATATTTATGCTAGGAATTCAGGTTTCAAAGCAGAAAGAACGCGAGAGTGAGCTTCAGAAGAAGTACGGCGCTCTTCAGAACGTTCAGTGGAAACTTGAGCAAACGGAGGTACAGCGCAACGCGACCATCTCCGGCGAAGCGATCAACTACGAGGAGGAGAAGGCCTAAGATTCGGCCCAAGATTGTGATTCATTTATTTGTTGTCGTTTGGAGGATAAATCTCGCACCTTTGTGGTTTATACAGTAGTCCGTCGTGGTCGTCAGGTCGTGTCACAGCGGTGGCGGCGAAAAGACAAACAGTGCGCGGCGGGGATTACAGGAATCGCGCCACGGATTTCGTCGCCCTCTCGAGCGAGGGTGGCATTGTTGCGGCGCTAATCGCATCTTGACACCGAGTACGACCTTTCACTCGAAGAGCCACCGTAATCCGCCGTCGGCGACGATCCTCAAGTGGACATCGACGACCTTGCCTCGTCGCCCGGAATGAAGATTGATTCCGCAAAGGGCGCGAGGGCCTCGGAGGAACAGCTGAAGTGTGACAAGGCGGAGAAGTGCGAACGTCTTGGGGACATCTGCCTCGGGCGTCCGGCGCTTCCTCCCGCCAAATTTGGTGCCACTTTCCCCGTCTGCAGCGCTTTCCCATAACGGCAAAAAAGAGGCGGCGGCGAGTGACACGGTGGCGGGAAGTGGACGGGGAGAAGACGACAGCCGAGATACGAACCCAAAGGGGGAGATAAGCGTTGGACTTTCCCACGGCGCCCGCAGGATTACGGTAATCGCCAGCCTCGGCCGGTTTTATCCGCGCGGGGGCCGCTAAGCAAAACCGAAAATGGCGGCGCCAGTGAGGAGAAGAGGAGGAAGAAAAGGACGGACGAAGAAGACGGAGGAGCTGCCAGCCGATGAATGGAACGGTTGAAGAGTTGTGGAGGAACTGTCCGCCGACGACGGACCAGAGGGGCCGACGGGATATCGATTCGATCGCCTTCGAAAAGGGCGCCGAGGGGACGAAACGGCGCCACCGACGATATGCAAATCAGGTTCGGCGATCGGCGCGACGCCGCTAATTTACTCGGAGAAGCCGGCGGCGGCGGAGGAGGAGGACATGTTGCCACGTTCCTCGAAACCCGAAGAAGACGACCCCGATTTGCATAATCGATTGGACGAGAAAAACGAGAAAAGCAACACCGAGAAGATCAGTAGAAATTTGTTTTATATTTCACCTGTCAAGACACAACTTCTCTGTTCCAATGATACTTACAACGACAATAAATATTTCCAGAGGGAGGAAGACTCGGGGACACAATCTCAGGAGTGCTCAGTCGATAGAGAATATTTTGAATTTACACATCAATAAATAGTGAAAAATAAGATGCCCGTGTGAATGAGGAGAGGAAGGCGGGGATTCAGGAGTAGCCGGTGAAGGCTCCGCCAGAGGACTCTGACGAGTAGGTGGTGCCGGGAGCAAGGGACATGTCCGTCAGGTACTGCGGCGTCATCCGCTTCTCTTTCTGCCTCCGGTTGCAGAACCACACACGGACGACCTCCTTCTCCAGCTGGAGGTCGTTGGCCACCGCCGAAATCTCCTGTGCGTTCGGCTTCGGATTCCTCCGAAAGTGGGTCTCAAGGTGGGTTTTTACCTGAACTTCGATGGATGTCCGCTTCTTCCGTTTGCGGCCGCCTTGTCCGGTCATCTTCTCGAATGCGCTGTTTGGCGTGGAGCTCGTGGAATCCGCCTCTTCGAGCCATTTGTAGAGCAGAGGCTTCAGCTTGCACATGTTCTTGAAGCTCAGCTGGAGTGCTTCGAACCGGCAGATCGTGGTTTGGGAGAAGACGTTGCCGTAGAGGGTTCCCAGTGCCAAGCCGACATCGGCTTGGGTGTACCCGAGCTTAATTCTGCGCTGTTTGAACGTTTTCGCAAAAGCTTCGAGGTCCTCCGAACACGTGGAATCGCCATCGTCGCCAAGGTGGCTGGAGCCGACGCCGTCGTCCCCGGATGCACTGCCCGGGTTGAAGGCACTGGGATAGGAAGGCCAGCCGTTGGGAGCAACCGCGGAGAGTCTCTGTATCACATCGGGCCGTTCTGGTTCAATCTTCAAGTCCGAGGAGGCGACGGAGGTGGTGAGTCCAAGGGCAGCGGCGGATTCGTCGGATACGGTAGCGTGGTGGAGATGGGCCTGTTGGAAGTGGTGCATCTGAGCATGATGGGGATTGTAGGCCCACTCGGCGGCATGTTGGGCTGGGAAGAGGAACGGGAACTGATGATGTGGAGGAGCTGCGGCCGCAGGCGGTTGTCCGGGATATGCGGCTTGGTGAGGGTGAGTGGACCAGGCCGGGTCCAGGAAAGCCGAAGTGGCGGCGGCGGCTTCGCAAGTCGGTTTTATCACCTGGCGGTGGTAGTTGGCCGAGGAGGCGTCGACGTCGGTCATCGAGTAGATGCCGCCCGAAGTCGCCGAGAGCATTGTGGCGAAGGAGGGCGAAGGAGGGAACACCTTGGCTGGGAGAAGTCGAGTCGGGAGGAAGAGTTATCCTGGGAAGGAAGTACTCACGTACTTTGGCCGCTTCGGGAGGTGGCCGGTCAAGTCGCCGCCGTGGAGGGGGAGGAAACGACGTGAGTGGAAAAGGTGGCGAGGAGGAGGTGGAGAACAGCAGATCGCGCAGCGAAGCAGAGCACCGCTTTGGTCGTCGTCCGCTTTCGAGGCGCTCTGCTCGAGGGGGCGCCTGCGCGCGCCCATTGGTCGCTCGGCTCGGGAGCGAGCCACGCCTCCTGGGCGTGACACGGTGTTTCGCGGGCCGCCATCGGCACCAACACGACCAAGCAGCCAACAAGGGTTCGGCTCGGAGTCTCCCTGGAACCTAGCGGGAAGCAGAACACGGATGACTGCGGATAACAGGCAAAGAGGACGATTCTAGGGAAGGAGGAACAATGACGTGACCTGCGTCCGGAGGCAAACAGTCCGAATGTAGTCGCTGTTGATCGATACGGTAGCCAGAGGGGACGAGAGTTCGACGGGAGACGAGCTGGGCTAAACGAGTTGAGAGCGAGCGAATCGGATTTGCATATTTAACGGCCGGAGGAACGTCAGCGAGCGTCGCCTGCGGGGACGCGAAATTCAGGTGAAGCCCGGAATCGATCGACGGCTAGAGGGCCACCGAAAGTGCGAAGAGAGTTGTTTTGCTCGATTAGGTTCCTGATCTTCAAAATCCGCGACGGACAACCGGCCAAAGGCGGAAGATCGCAAGTTCTCCAAATTTGAGTGGCTCTGTCGGGTTACGGTAGACCTGGCTTCGAGTGGTGGCGGCAGAATTGATGATTCCTATAAGCGGCAAAAAGCTTTTAAGGAAAGACGACAGCTAACTATAGATGCGGTGGTTTTGAAGGAACGAGAGGATCTGTTTGACTTCCTCCCAAATTGACCAACGAGGTCTAACGGAGTGAGTCGCCAAGACCCAAACGCGTTGAGTGCACTTGAACAATTTGAACTAAAATTAGTCTAACTATCAAAATTCAGTAAATTGGAAAACTGCAGTTCTTGTTTCGTACTTTGAGAATAACGTCCGAAAGTTCTGTTATCTCAAGTGCGATTGGATTAATCATTCTGGTTCCGTTCCATGGGCGAACTTTCCCGAATCAACCCAGTCCGCATATATCTTGGATACCTCCACAATTGCTTGGGACGAAACTTTCCCCAATTTTCCTCATCTCTGTAAATTTCACGGTTTATTCATCACAAGACGAAGACAATGGTGTCAGCACGGGGTTTAAGAAGGGGCCAGATCAGGGGGCGGAGAGAGATGGAAATGGACATTTTGATGTGCAGGCGATATTTACATATTCGGCTACGGTAGGGGCGCGAAGTATGAAATCAGACTATGAAGTCCTGAGGGACGAACAATCTCGAACTACATTTCCAAAAATCAACTCTGAAATTAGTTTTTGTTTGTCTCCAAAAACAACTTCTGAGCTCAAACAGAACCTTCTCTCCCTTCCTTCACCGTCCAGCGCAATCGAACCCATCAACTACTTTAAACTTGGACTCCTTAGGCAACAGGCTTCCCTCCGCCCTCACCGGCCATTATCCAATTAATTACCTTCGCCTATCGTAACGGCCACTTTCTCTCCTCCCCCGGCTAATTGCTCTCCGAGGCGCGAGTTTGACTTGCGGCAGCGCATATGTCCCCGGGTCGTCGAGATTCCTCGTTGGGCAAACAGTAATTATGTTACAGGCAGTCGACTCGCGCGCTAACTGCCAATTAATCTGCAATCGTTTAGCGCGCGGCGCACGCCGGAAATTGAGTGTCCGCGTGGATCTCGTCTGTTTGATCTTAGAAGAGCGGCGATGTTGGGGCTCCGAGGGTTTTGGGGATACGGAATCCCTTTTTGAGAGCGCTGCTTCTGTCCGAGATAGCCATGTGAATCATGTGCATTGTTGCCGAAAAAGACTTGAATCATTTTACAGTAACCCGAAGACAATTTAAAAGTCAGCAGGGTCCTAATCAAAGCCACCGATTTATCGATGTTTCGTTCGGATCACGCTAAAAAGAGATCCATAACTCGAGTGACTCACAAAGCACGAAGACGCTCACAGATTTTCGGAAACGTCGAAATGGAAACTGGATAATTTCAATCTTTTGCAAGACAAAAGAGTTTCTTCAAAAAGAAAACGTTTGGAATAGAACCAAGCTTGCAAAACCTGAGCAGAAAATCAAGACAAAGTCCAGATTCATCCAAAAGAAGAACGTCGACGACGCCAACCGAATAGCCCACGACTCAATCTTTCCAGTCCAAGATGGCCAGCCAAACTATGGACGAGGGACACTTTCTGAATCCCAGAAGACAGAATCGAAGCCGTCGGTCGCCGCAACTCGCTTCTGCGACGTATTCGGCCCACTTCGGATGCCGGCTTCTCTCTGTTTAATATTTATAAATTTCAAATATTCATTAGAGTTGAAGTGAATATTCACGAGTTCCCCTCAGGTGCTCTTCGGTATAATTTCGCTCCGCTCCTCGCCTCGCGGTCGGTCTTCGCCGCTTCTTCGCCACCTTCGGCCGCCCACCGTAACCCCGGCGGGTCTTTGTCGACACTTCTAATGGTTCCTAGCCGCTGGGAACCTTGTGCATTAGCTCCTCCGTCGCCCCAATCAATCAACTTCGCATTTTGTGAAGCGCCAAGTCGTAAAACTTCTGTCTTCTCGGCTGCATTCGATTAGCCCTCGATCGACGCCAGGATTGCCATAAAAGACGATCGGAGATGCAAAAAACGCTTTCACTACCGTAACCCCGTCGTTTTTTGTCCATCGAAGTGTTCTACGCGGCGGGTGGCAATAAGCGCTAATGCGCCGTTGGTCCGTCGGCGACGCTTCCAGGTGAGCGGCGAGATCGCCATAATTTCTCGCTCCATTAATATTCATGAGCGTTGGCGAGAGATGAGCGGCCCGCGATACCAGCGCCGCTGCAATCGACCCCGAAGGGAACAAATCCGATTCCCGTGATTGATGCGGCCGCTATACAGTGTCACGACTCCAACTCGGAGCCAGAGCAGCTGAAATTCTCAACAATTTACTGTTTTCAGCAAACAAACAAAACCGTCAAACGGAGTAAAAAATTCGTCGGGTCGAATCACCAGCGAATTCGGATAACAACAAACAACATGAAATTCAGATTTAGCAGCCGATCCACACGTACATCAAGCTTCTGTTTCCTGGGTTTCGGCGAGCTTGCGGAGACGTTTGGCTTCCTTCTTCCTCTGCTTTCTAATCTTGCGTTCCTCTTCCGTTTCTTCTACGACCTTTTCTACCTCTTGAGGCTCGTTCTCCGCTTCAGCAAGAGCCGCCTCGGCTTCGGCCTTGAGTCGTGCTTCCTCCTTGAGCCGCTTCTTCTCCTCCTTACCTAAAAGTTATCAGTTTCCAATATGAACAACCCTCTTTTCTTACGCTTCTGCTTCCGGATCTTCCTCTCCTCCTCAGTTTCTTCGCGCTCATGCTCAACTTCGGGCTCTTGAGCCACTTCAAGTTCCTTCACCGGCTCGGCCTCAGCTGCCTTCTTCGCAGCTTCCGCGCGTTCCTTCATCAATCGCATCTTCTCCTTGAAGTAATCGTTCACGCTTACAGAACTAAAAAAAAGCAAATTCTCAACGGAAAAGTTTTGTTTCACCACATACCTAACGGAGGTTTTATGGGCAAAGCCGGAATCGGCCTCCACACAGCGCTTCTCCTCGGTTCCTCCCTCGGACTTCTTCTCTTTCTTGGCCTTCTTCTTCGGCTCTTCGCCCTCCGAAATCTCTGGTTCGGGCGAATGCTTGCGCTTCCTGTTGATGCCCACACCAATCACGGAAGAGAGGTCGTTGGCAGAAAACCGCGAAATATCCTTTCCTCTCGTGAACTTATGGTAACTGAAAAAAATGAATAGCAAGGAAAACCACCTCCATCGACTCACTGGATTCGGGCTCTGCTGGACTTCGATGTTTCTTCCAGCGATTTCACCTTCTTCTCCTTCTTCTCGCCATCACTGCCTTCGTTCTCCTCTTGGGCGGCTGGCTTCTTTTTCTTCAGATTCGCCAGCAAACTCGCGAAATCGTCGTGGTGGGCAATCCACGTCGTATCGTAGCTTTGCTCGCATCCGAGACCTTAATTCGCTCGATCAACCCAAGAAGTTCTATTCGAATAACGTACCTTTGGCAGTGTGGTTAGCTTTAAGTTTAAGGTTGTCCGACATTCCTTGTTCTTTGAGCCCGAGGCCTTTTCCTTCGCTCCAGCCCATCTTCTCCATCAATTTCTGACCAAACTTCTCATTATCGTTCTTCCAGGTGATGTTCTAAATGGAAGATACAACGAATTGTCCATTTCGAACTTTTCGCAATAATTCCGCGATCGTTACTCACCTGGGGATCGACGCTGATTCGCTGCTTGCGACGAGGTTCCGCGAGGATCGACATCGCTCAGCTGTGTATTACCTGAAGACCACAGAATTATAACACGAATGAAAAAGGCGTATTTTAGAAGCGATGTCAATAAAGTAAAAATCGAAGCAATACAAACACATCAAAATGAGCAATATTCCAGGGGTCCGACCCAGTTTCCTCCTCCCCAAACCCAGAAACAAAATAATTTATTTAATATATACAAGAGTTATACCGGCAAGAGATTAATTGATCACAGATCTCCGAATATTAAAGCTACACGCAGAGGCAAGATTACCCCAATCAGTCCTCATAAACACTGTGCTTATTCAAAGTCACCTCCCAGATGTTCGAGTAGAACGGCATTTTCATCGGCGGTCCTTGATACAACGTCCCCGCGGACACGATCAAAACCGCGCTGTCGTGGGCAGCGTAGCGCATAGGAACCGAGTACATGCCGTGGACATAAGGAAGAACGGCGTAAACGAAGGGAAGCATAACGTAGAACTGCCCGGAATGTGTGTGCCCTAAAATCAAGGACGTGTTGGAGATATTGGAGAATAGGAAATACCCGAAATGATTAGATCGATGCTGAAGTTGTGGTTGCTTTCAGAAATATGTTTGATGGAAGCGGGGTTGTGGGACAGGATGATAATCGGCTTCGCCCCATCGCACTCGCTAATCACGGAGAAAAGGTCCATTTCGTGGTTAGGAATGCCGCTCTTGCCGCTGCTAATGTCGTTCAGGCCAATTACGCATACTCCTTTAAGATCCGCTTTGCTTAAACAGAACTTGATGAAAATTGAAAAAGTCGTTAGAACTCACCTGTTCGTCAGTACTCTGATGCCATACGACTTGAACAAATGAATCCACGCCAAGGCATCGTCGAAGTAGTAGTCATGGTTTCCAGTCACCATGAACGTCCCAAGCCGGGACTTTAGGTGGCGGAGCGGCTCGACCCTCGACTCCAGTTGTTCGATGGTTCCATCGGTCATATCGCCCACGATGAAAACCGCGTCGACGTCCATTTCGTTTGTTTTGTCCACAACGTGAGCGATTTGGTCACGGTGAACGGCGCCCCCGGCGTGAAGATCAGAGAGTACGGCGATGCGCATTCCTTCGGCTTCTTCGGGCAGATTCCTGATCGGCATGTGAGCTGTGCGGATAAACAGAAAGTCCGCAGCCAAAAAGCAGATCAGCGAAATGCCGATCGCGACGATGAGGGTGAGGACGGCTTGGAGCTGGAAATCCCAAAGTAGGTTTCGTGTTACAGCATTTCGTCGCAGATGTGCGAAGACCTTCTGCGAAATGTCGAATCTCTGGAAACCGATTCATTAAGATTTGCAGAAGAGTTCAATTTTCTTACACTGAAAATTACGACAGCACTGTTCAGGACAAAGAATCCAAAACAGAAGAAGACCAAATGGGTCCAGATTCCCAAGCAGATGGAGCAGATCTCAAAAAGAACTGACTGAACGGGTCCGTCGAAGTAGTACAATAAGTAAGTTAGGTGGGAGAGGACGAAGAACACTAAAAGTGCCTTCGACGCTCTGTTCCTCCATAAGCCGACGGCGGCACTCGTTGGTTTCAGGTGGGTGCAGAAGAGGGTGAATGGCTGGTCGAAGAACGCCATGAGCTGGCGATAGATGACCCAGCTCAGGAAAAACATAAGCCATTGTAGCTTTAAAACGGCCACAAAGCGACTCCGCGTTCCTTTTTGGTACCCGACGCCTTCATCGGACTGAAAAGGAAAATTAGAACGCGCATGGAAACCTTCGAGCAACTCACATAAATCTTTCCAAAAAACGATATGAGGAAATGGCCCACGATGAGAACGCCAAGGACCTTCGCGAAATACGAGAATCCTCCGCACGATCTTGCCATCGGCTTCCCTGTAAGCATGACATAAATAAGAGGAGTATGGACAAGCCAAGGAAGATACAAGCTGGACAATTTACCCAAGCAGCAAAAGCAACAGAATGGAAACAGGCTTTATTCTAAATATTTACACTACCCGATAATTCTGAAAAACTGCAGAATTCTAGCAGGATGCTACGACGTCAGTTTTGGATGTAGTCGGATGAAGACTATCTCACAGAGATTGGGCATTTTAACTGGAGGGCCCCAATAGTTGACACCGGAGGAGACGTAGATCTGAGCTCCTGTAGATTCTTCAGTGTAGAGCCCATGTAGATAGGCATTCTTAAAGTACGCGAATGGCCAGAATACGTACATTTGGCCTCCATGGGTGTGACCTACAAGTAAATGAAATACAATTTTCGACGAAAAATTAAGCGGTACCTGACAGCACTAGATGAATCTGTTTATCAACGCTTCCAATTATCTTCTCCGCAGCGTTTGGTTGATGGGCAAGCAAGATGTTCACCGAATTTCCGGGACACTGACTCAAAGCCTTCGATGCGTCCATCCTGTGGCCGAGGATTCTCAGCTTCTCAGTGTAGATGTCGTCCACTCCAGCCACGCATAAGGGGCGAGGGAGATCTCCTCCGATAACCCTGGCTTCGTTTCGAAGAACCGTCATGTTGGTCTTTGTTCGGAAGAAGTCGATCCACTGATCCACATCTTAAAAATCGCAAATTAGAAGACAACACACAAGTTAATATGCTCACCTCCATGATAATACTCGTGGTTGCCTGTCGCAACGAAGGTCCCATATTGCGATCTCAATCGGTTGAGAGGCTGGACGTGGTGGCTGAGGTACTCCCGGAATCCATCCACCAGATCTCCGACGATCATTACTGCATGGGGCTTCAGTGAGTTGGCGATCGAGACGATCTTCTCAACACGTCCCTTGCCAACAGTGGGGCCCACGTGGATATCCGTCATCAGAACAATCGAAAATCCATTGAATTCCAGTGGCAAGTCGTCAATGAATACATCAACCGTTTGGATCTAAAATTTGAATTTAGAACAATTGATATCTAAGAAAACCTACGGTTGGCATCTGCTTCGTGACTGACAATCCGGATACCGTAAGAATAAGGGCGAAGACCAGCGCGAGGAGTGTGTGAAATGGTTGGGATTTCACGAGCGGATGGTGACAGTTTGGGAACGCCAGATCCGTGCATTTTTCCAAGGTTATTGCCGCTACGACGAAGACGACCAAATGAATGTAGATCGCGACGCAGATGAAACTGAAACAACGATTTTTAATAATGAGAGTAAAGTGAACTTTAGTTTGAGTTAATCTAGATTTAGTTCTATTGAATTCAAAAACTAACCTGAATAAACAGATCCACGAGGAATCTGGAACAGAAATGTAGAAGTACAACCAAGCCGAGTGGGCGAGGAGGAAAAAGGCGAGGGTGGCGCTCCGAATACAGTCCCGTGCGCGTGACGATGAGGGAGGTGTCAGCAAACTAAAACAGAGAAAATAAGAAACGGGACAAAGATATCTAGGTCATCAAGATTCGCAAAAAATGATCAGCACGGAAACAGAAAAGCTGTAGGAGGTTCCATGCAGAGCTAGGGACAGACTACTAACTTATTGAATCGTTTCCAGAGAACATATGAGCACAGAAGCATGATAATCTGAATGTGAAGCACGTCGTGGATACGGCACATTTGAGCGTGCTGCATTCCGGACAGAGAGATCCGGAGGCCGGAAATGGAAACTTCGGAGGCGACCGCAATAAAGATCCATTTCTTAATCGGACCCATTCACGACACGGACGATGTTCTAGGTTCAAGCTCCCTAAAACACAATCGTTATATTAGAACCACAGAGGGCGAAATCGGGGCAAACGAAGACAAGAACCAGCTGGTTTTCGGCGAAAAATAGTCGTGGGTAAAATTGACCCGGTAAAGAGCTCTAAAATGCAGGGAATTCGTCTCGAGACGAAATTTCATTTTTTGTTTGCCGTTTTCGAAACTCGCTGGTGGAAGGAAATTGGTGATTTCGGGAATTTAGGGAATTTCGCGGATTTCGAGGCACGCTGGACTCACCTGCAACCGGAAGCGGCGCTCGGTTCGGAGTGAAATGGCGGATGATGAAGGGCGCGCGGGCGGAGCACTTTTATTGGCCTGGGAGGTCAGATTCAGACGTCTGAAAACGGTTGCCCGCAGACTTTGGTCTGGAATCACGAAGTCTGAGTCTGAAACTGCCTGAATTCAGATTTCAAGTTCTTGGACCAGGCCGCGTTGTTAGGAAACTTGTGGATGCGTTTACAAGCGATCTCTGTGGCTAAGAATAGAGCGAAGGCAAGAATCTTGCGAAATTTGGACTTTGGTGTAAACTGTTATTGCTGGGTTCACAGACGCCATCTGGACTTTTCCGTTTTACGTGAATACGCGAGAATCTCTGTTAATTTGACTTATTTTCATTAATTTGTTCGCGTCGCCGAAATCTAGTATTCAAACAGGTTAGTATCTCCCATTTCAGGCAAATATCAAGATGCCGCGAACTTACGAAGAAGAACTCAAGTTCATCGAACGAGTTTCGCCCGTCCAGTTCAAGATCAAAAAGGGATTTGTTCCCAATATGAACGTAGGTTTTTGTGATGCGATTTTGAGGTAAACGGCAATGTTTCTAGGTGGAAGGAACTTTCTTCGTCAATAAAACGCTTGAAAACCTGATGTTCAAAGAATTGGAACATTCCTCCTCGGCCCAAGGAATCGGTGGCTTCCTTCCGGCCGTCAAGCAGATCGCCAACGTTGCCTCACTGCCAGCCGTTGTTGGGGTAATTTCTGGATTTCATCAACGATTACATCGAAATCTCTTTTAGCACTCTATTGGACTGCCAGATATCCATTCCGGATACGGATTCGCCATAGGAAACATCGCCGCCTTCGACGTTTCGAATCCTGAAGCGGTGGTTTCGCCTGGAGGCGTCGGGTTCGACATCAACTGCGGCGTTCGCCTGATCCGGACGAATCTAAGCGAGAAGGATGTGGCGCCGTACAAGGAAGAATTGGCCCAGTCCCTCTTCGACCATATCCCAGTGGGCGTAGGCTCTAAAGGAATCATCCCGATCAACGCGAAGAACTTCGAAGAATGCCTGGAGATGGGAATGGATTGGACGCTCAGGGAGGGCTACTCATGGCCCGAAGACAAGGAACATTGTGAAGAGTACGGAAGAATGGTCCAAGCTGACGCTTCGAAGGTGTCAACGAAGGCTAAGAAGAGGGGACTTCCCCAAGTAGGTCCGTGATTCGATAATCTTATTTCTGAAATAGGTTGATTTTAGCTTGGAACTTTGGGAGCAGGAAACCACTATGGCGAAGTCCAAGTCGTAGATGAGATATACGACGAATACGCGGCCGCGAAAATGGGAATCGACCACGTTGGCCAAGTGTGCGTTATGCTCCACTGCGGAAGTCGTGGATTAGGCCATCAAGTGGCCACGGATTCCCTTGTAGCCATGGAAAAGGCGATGGCCAGGGACAACATTCATGTCAACGATCGCCAGTTGGCTTGTGCGAGGATCAACAGTCCCGAAGGTAGGGTTTTTGTCATTTCTAGCTTACGTTTACTGTCTTTTGAAGGCCAAGATTATCTGAAAGGAATGGCAGCAGCCGCCAATTTTGCCTGGGTGAACAGGTCTTGCATGACCTTCTGCGTGCGGCAGAGTTTCGCAAAAATCTTCAATTCCACTCCGGACGACTTGGACATGCACGTTATCTACGATGTCAGCCACAACGTCGCTAAAATGGAAGAACACTGGGTCGACGGAAGGCCGAAACAGCTCTGCGTACATCGCAAGGGAGCGACGCGAGCGTTCCCAGCTCATCATCCTTTGATTCCCGTCGATTACCAGCTCACAGGTAAATTTCATTACATGGAATCACCATCACCGAATGCTTTCAGGTCAGCCCGTTCTTATCGGAGGTACGATGGGAACGTGCAGCTACGTCCTTACCGGCACCGAGAAAGGGATGGTGGAGACTTTTGGAACTACATGCCACGGAGCCGGACGCGCAATGTCCCGAGCGGCCTCGCGGCGGACGATCGGATTCGAACAAGTCCTGGATAGCCTCAAAGAGAAGGGAATCTCGATCCGCGTGGCTTCGCCAAAACTTGTGATGGAAGAAGCTCCGGAATCTTACAAGAACGTGACGGACGTCGTCGACACCTGTCACGAAGCTGGAATCTCAAGAAAAGCCATCAAATTGCGGCCTATTGCTGTGATCAAGGGTTAAACGATCGAAGCTCCGATTCTATTTTGTTATGTTCTTCGGGTTTTATTTATTGAAATAAATTTTTTGCTTTTGGAGTTTTTCGCACGAGATCTCGCACATTTGAGCTGGTTTTCTGTTTTTTGGTGTGACACCTGTCACAAAGCTGGAATCTCAAAAAAAGTGCGGCCTCTCGCTGTGCTCAAGGATTGAACGATTGACTACAATTTTATTTTGTTATGTTCTTCGAATTTTATTTTTTGTTTTTAGAATTCAATGGTACGAAGATACGCATTCTGGTTTCTTTGAGGTAGTTTTTCTGGACACGATTGCCAGCACGGCGACAAGAATCAGCAGGATGAGAATTGAGGCACCGATGGTCACGTAGAGAAGACTGGGGGAGATGCAGCGGTATTCGATGGAAGATCGGTTTGCATCCATTTCATTTTCGGCGAGATCTCCGAATCTGAGGGATTCGGAAAGAACGATGTCCGTCGAGTTGTCTCTGTCGAAGGCTTTCGAAGATCTGGCGCTACGAGCTTTTGAGCAATCAACTGGCAGCATCGGAGGACATCCCGGGACGGCGACGTCTCTTCGGCAAATGCTGATAGAGCACTTGAAAAGGAGATTCGGATAATCGGCAAATTTGTAAGCGGTGTGATAGGACCGGGCCATGTTTCCGTCGTAGGAGTATTCGATGGGGCCCATTCCGATAGGATCCAAGGGACAGCTAGAATATAGGTTCAATAAGGTGATGTGTAACTACTTTTTAAAATTCGGGTATTTTATTTAGAATCTTAAAAAGCGAGCGTCAGACCTGAGATTTCGTTTTTGAGGCTTTTACGCGCACCTACCCTCTCGAATCCAAGACCACGGGATCATGCTCCAAATCAAACTCCGGATTGACGACGCAGTCGTGAACGAACATGAATTGGTTTTGGGCGAGATTCTCGCATTCCCAGCGGTGTTCCAGTCGGTCTCCCACTCGAACCTGACGTGCTCCGACTTCGGCCGAACCAACTTCGGCGGACCCACGAAAGAGGCGGTAGGCGCACTGAACTGAAGATTCTGGCCTCGAATCGTCCACCGAGTTTTCTTCAAGTCCTCTACAAGTTTTTGTTCCATTTTGTCAGTATATTTGAGGCTGTTCTTACGCGACTCCAACTCCAACAGTAACTGTCCTAGGAACCGGAGGAGGAGCGACGGTCGCGTAGTCACAGGCGATGCGGAAGGATTTGTCAAACTCGGTGACGAACATCTCATGGAAAGAAATGACGACCGACGTGGCGAAGGAGAACTTGTTCTAAACGAGGTGAAATGAAATTTGAAAGAAGTTTGAACTGACCGAATATTGTTGGATTCTTTGCATTCGACAGGTTCCCAGAGGAATACGGAACATGAGAGCGTTGTGGTCGGCTACGAGAGGGTACGAGTGGGAGCACATAGGGTCCATGGAACGGTCTTTCACAAAAATTCTGGCCGGAGCTTGCAGAGGTTCGTCGAGGAGAATGTGCACTTGCATTTCGCGGTCGGTGCACACGAGTTCCGCGGCTAGAACGAAGTTTAATTAAAGCCACCCGAAGAAGTTAATGGGAACAAAGGATCGACCTGAGAATTGAGGGAACGGGAATTCGAAATCAATGAATCGAAGAGTTTGTTCAAGCTCACTTACACATAATTGACGCAGTGTTGACTAGGCTTAAGATCGCTGCAAAAACGACAAATCTGCAGGGAAAGGCGAAAGCCATTGCGAATCAGAGACGGTTCGAGTACAACTACGAGCATCTTCGACCCTCTGGCGACGTTGCAGGAGAAAGTAGGACTGTTTGCAGAGGACAAATGGTCCATAAGAGCATTTCTGGGTCACAGCAGCCTCTCTCCGCCAGCTTGTGACTTCCAAATGTTGCCACTGTACTTGCGCAAACTTTGATCGTTTCGGGTTTTTTTTCCCGAGATCATCGAATCTTTGCGTCTTCGCTTCCTTTTCGGCGTTCATTCGCCCAATTTACACAATTCGACAAAAACTCTTTTGATTCTCTTTTGTCCACTTCACGAACCTCAAAGAATTCTTCTCCATCCCTGGCGCAGGAACCGAATTCTAAGCTCTTATTTCACAAGTAGCTGCGGAGCAAACCGTTATTGTATTCACAGGTGCGCGTGTGACTCATCACACTTCGGCAAACTTCGATCTTTCGGCCGAGTTTCCCAACGGCCGCCTCAATCTCTCGGCGGATGTGTTTGCGTTTCAGCGAACGGGCGGAGCCTTGACGTCAATCTGTGACCGCAGAGGATTTTGCGTATTGGTTTGTGCCCAAAGACCTTCTTTCGTGTCCGCTGCCCTATGAATTGCACAACGCGCGGTAATCTCCTCTCGCTCGCCACCCGGTGGGACATAGCCTCCGCTGCCGCTCTCCTCGGAACCGTCGAAGTTCCGTTGTTGCCCGGCAACGAGGCAGCATGTTTGACTCCGAATCGATCCTTTGCGATCGATCCAATCAGGTGAGCGCGTTTTGTGTCAAGATCCCCATTCGATTCGAAGTTTAGGAAGAATGTATCCAGCATTCGTATCTCATAGCCGTGCCTACAGTGACCCTTCTCATCCTCTCGCCGCTCCTCATCTACAAACTGCGGCAAAGCAAAAATGGAGCTCTTTCTCCGAACTCTCCCATAAGCCTTCGGATAGTAAGACTCCCCACTCCAGCTCAACCTCACAACTTTCTTTCAGGCACTCAACGTCATCCAATGCATCGTCGTCGCTTCCCTTTTTGTTTACGGAATCTATGAGCATCTAAAGGGCCGCGAGCAAAGCCGCGCGGAGCTAATCTACCCACTTCCGCTCTGCCTCTCGCTTCTTTTGGCTCTTGGCCTTCAGATCGCTTGCCAGAGATTCGGCATCGTATCAAGCGGCGTTCTCTTCATCTACTGGTCGCTGCTCGCCGTGTGTGGAATTCCAGAATTCCGAAAGGTTTTGCAGGTCGCAGGCACGGTGAGTGTGACTCACCGACAATATGACTCATAATCCTGCTTTTAGGGAATTCTCGACCATCCGCAGCGGTTCCTCTTCGGGATAAACTATATCCTCGTTTGTATCCAGCTCTTCCTGTCCTGTTTTGCCGATAAGCTCCTGAATCACTCGCATTCGGTGCGTTTATATCGGCATTTTCAACGTGGAACAGGAATTCAAAATTACACCAGCGCGATTTGCGATTTCCGGTGCAGAAAGAGATTTTCTGTGAGCTTCGGAAACCGCTTTTCGCCGAAAGAGATCTTCTTTCCTGCTTTCTTTGTTGCACAGTTTCCTTTTTTGATTCAGGCTTTTCGTTTTGAGATTTGGGGAGCAAAACGTTGTTCGCGATCGAATATTTGCGCTAATTCTTGTTTTTAAGGACAAGAAAAGCCCAGAGCTCACAAGCTCTTTCCTGAACCAGATCACGTTCCAATGGTTCGACCAACTGACCTGGAAAGGTTTCCGCGCCCCGCTGACCACCGACGATCTCTGGGATCTCAACGAAGGCGACACTTCTCTCGCGACGGTGTCCGCCTTCAACGTCCACTGGCACAATACCCTCAAGGAAGCGAACGAGAAGGCGAAGCAGCAGCGAAGCGAAGCCCGTGAAACCGACGGAGAACAACTTCTGGTAAGAATTTCAACGGTTTAAACCGAGTTCCACTCTCAATTTCAGGGATCGCCGAAATCGCTTCCTTCTCTTCTCATCCCTCTGCTGAAGACCTACAAATGCGCTGCTATCGGCGTTTGCGCCCTGAAGTTCTTCCACGACATCCTCGTCTTCTTCACCCCGCAACTCCTTAGCCTCCTGATCTCCTTCATCGAGGACACTTCGCAGCCTTTATGGATCGGTGTGACCATCGCGATCGCCATGTTCGTCACAAACCTCTTCCAGTCCTTCTTGGAGCACCAGGTGGAATTTATCCTCTCCAGGATGGCGTTCAACATAAGTTCTGCGCTGGTGTCCGCTGTATACGCCAAGGCGATGCGCCTTTCTCAGGCCGCTCGCCGGAACAGGACCATTGGAGAGATCGTGAATCTTATGACCGTCGACGTGGAATCTTTCATGGAGGTATTTTCGGGAGAATTTTGTGTATTTATTAACGACTTTGAACTTTCAGATGTGCACCTTCTCGATGTACGTTTGGTCTTCTCCGCTGCTGATCATTGTGGCACTCGCCTTTCTCTACGACCTTTTGGGATTGGCAGCCCTCGTTGGCTTTGGAGCTCTGGTCATCACGGTTCCAATCAACGTGGTCATTACACAGCAAATGGACAAAGTTGAGGTACTTTTGAATGTTTAAACCTCTTTTCCTTTAGAGTCTTTTCAGGAAGAACGCATGAAGGTGAAGGACGAGCGAGTGAAGCTGATGAGCGAGGTGCTGAACGGAATCAAGGTCATCAAGTTCCAAGCTTGGGAAAAAAGTATGCAGAACCAGGTAAGAGAAGCAGGGAAACTGGGTATCTGATCGATGTGATTGTAGATCAACGAAATCCGAAGACGAGAAGTTGCGTTGCTTCGCCGCTTTTCTCTTCTGAATGCTGCTCAGAGCGTGTCGTGGAGCTGCACTCCGTTCTTGGTGTCGACGAGCACCCTTGGAGCTTATGTCCTCTTTGACCCCGAAAACAACGTCTTAACTCCGGAAACCACCTTCGTCGCTATCGCTTACATCAACATTATCCGTTTTCCCCTCGCCTGCTGTGCTATGGTTCTTGGGAAAATAGCCAGTTTCATGGTCAGCAACCGGCGCATGAAGGCATATATGGGAGAAGGCGAGGTGGAGGAATACGTCCAAACCAACAAGCATCCAGGTAGATACATCGTATGAGCCGGCCACGATATAAGGATGACTTTGTTTTAGATTCGAGTGTGGACATCTCAAAGGGAAACTTTTCCTGGGGAGATAGCGACGCGCCGATTCTAAAGGGATTCGACTTGAGCGTGAAGAAAGGCGAACTCGTCGCTGTAGTCGGCAAGGTTGGAAGCGGCAAAAGTTCGCTCCTCTCAGCGATTTTGGGCGAAATGACGAAGAAGTCCGGAGAAGTGAACGTCGACGGATCCGTGGCTTACGTGTCCCAACAAGCATGGATTCAGAATGCTACGGTGGAAGCCAACGTTACTTTTGGAAAATCTCGAGAAGAGAATTTATACCAGAAAGTGATTGAAGCGTGCGCTTTGAAGCCGGATCTGGAGAATTTGGCCGCAGGCGATCAGACGGAAATCGGAGAAAAGGTAAACTGCTTGTTAGGAAAGTTGGGCGACTTCTCAATTTTGGAGTTGAAGGGACTTTTTCTCTTAATGGGTCTTGCTTAGCTAACTAATTTCATAACATATTTCTTCAGGGAATCAACTTATCCGGAGGTCAAAAACAGCGTGTGAACTTGGCCCGTGCGGTCTATTCTCAAAACGATATTTTCCTTTTGGACGATCCGCTTTCGGCTGTGGATTCTCACGTGGCAAAGCACTTATTCGAAAATGTTATTTGTAAGGTTTAACAGATGTTCGTTGTTTAGTTATCCATTTCTTTCAGCATCCGAATCCGGAATTCTCAAAGGGAAAACGAGGGTTTTGGTCACTCACGGCCTCGGATTTTTGAAGCACTGTGACCGGGTTGTTGTTTTGAAGAATGGAGAGATTTCGGAAATGGGATCCTACAAACAGCTCATCGCTAACCAGGGAGCTTTCGCTGATTTCCTGGAAGAATATTTGATGGAAGAAGCGGAAAAACGGCGTTTTAGCGCAGATGAGCCGGATGGGGACCTCGAAGAGGTCCTTGCGGAGTTGGACGACCTAGCGCCGGCTGCCAAACAGCGCTTACAAACGCAAATGAGCGTCATCAGCCGCCAGGAATCCGTAGATACTCCGATGGTCGTCCGAAAGCGTTTGACATCGTCCGAAGCCCCGAAGAATTCGGAAGAGGAACACGACAAGAAGAACGCGAAGCTGATCGAAGAGGAGGAGGTAGAATCGGGCCATGTGAGAGTCGTTCCGGGAACTGAATTTAGCAAGAGATTTATTTAGGTGAAACTGAAGATTTACCTGGACTACTTCCGCTCGATCGGACTTTACGTGATGTTCTTCTTCTTTGTGGCTTACGCGCTAGCTTCGACCTTTGGAGTCATGACGAATCTTTGGCTTGCCAAGTGGACCGATATTTCCAGTTCCAAGGGGAATGAATCTGACGTTTCCGAAACTCTTTACAACTTGGGACTTTTTTCCGGGCTTGGATTAATGCAGTGTAAGTGACGTTTGTGTATACCTTTAAAACACTCGGGTTTCAGCTCTGCTCGGATGTTGTGCCTCCGTGTCCACCGCGCTAGCCATGCTCCGAGCTAGCAGAACCATCCACGAAGGCCTTCTGAAGAATGTCCTGCGCCTGCCGATGGCCTTTTTCGATTCAACGCCCATCGGCCGTATTCTAAATCGCTTCGCTAAGGACATTGAAGCCACGGATCACGAACTCCCGTCTTACGTGGACGAGGTCATCTACTCACTCTGCGAGTGCATCGCCACGATCGCCCTTATCTCGTGGAATACCGTGAGCCTTATCCCAGTCATCGGAGTTCTCTTCATTCTCTACGCCGTCATTCTCTTGTTTTACGTCCGAACTTCCCGGCAGCTGAAACGCCTGGAGTCGAAGACGCGCTCTCCCATCTACTCCCACTTCCAGGAATCTTTGCAGGGGGTTCAAATAATTAGAGCCTACAACTGCGTGGACCGCTTTGTGCTTGAATCGCAAAAAAAGGTCGACGCGAACATCAAATGCCATTATCCAATCGAGGTTGCCACCGGGTGAGTTGACGCGGATGGGGCTGTAGTTACATGTGCTTGTTTTAGATGGTTCGCTGTCCGACTGGAGCTTATTGGAAACTTTATAGTTCTTTTCGCCGCTCTTTTCGCTGTCATTTTCCGCGAATCATCTACGGTAACCGCTGGACTCGTCGGTCTCTCTGTGTCGTACGCTTTAACGGTTAGTGATACACAATAAGGTATCTTAAAATTATGCATTCTATTTTAGATTACTGAATCCTTAAACTTCTTTGTTCGAATGGCGAGCGGAATGGAAACTCACATTGTTTCAGTTGAGAGAATCAATGAGTACGTTTCCAAGCCGCGCGAAGATAAGAACACTGTGAAAGAAGTTCCTCCAAAGGAATGGCCTGAATCTGGAACTATTGAAATCCAGAATCTCCAATTGAGATATCGAGAGGGACTCGACCTTGTGTTGAAGGGGATTTCAGCGAAGATAGCTTCTGGT
>KN167909.1:73763-118994 GCA_000757745.1 Steinernema scapterisci
TAGCGTCAACACAGTGCGCTGCCTTGTTTACTGGTCTCAGCATGTTCTAATCGTTTGTTGTGTTGTTTTTAAAAGTTCAATCTGCGCGAATTTCAATCCTAATAAACTTTGAATCACGTTGTTTTTGTATTGCTAAATCGTTGCTCCATCACGGCACGATATTTTTGTGCGTTTGGAGATATGTTGCCAGCGTCGTTGTGCTGGGCTCTGCGCTCTTTGAAACCATTTCGAAACCAACTGACGTCACCTCTGTTCGGTGGTGCCGATCTCTCTGATGTAGATCGAGTTGAGTGTTGGGTTCTTCGTACCGATTTTATGTTCAAGTGTGGTCTTTTCAGGTGCGTTTTTCGAATTGATTGAGCCACGGCGCAATTTCGAAAATAAGCGACAAAAGAGGACGCGGTAGAACGAGCCGCGGGCTTGTATGCAGCAACTAGCTGCGGCGGTAGGAGCTAATGTTGACGTTGGTGCTGTGCGAGGAAGACTTTGAGGTACGTTTTTTAGTTGGGAGACCAGGTTTATCTTTGTTTTTCAGCCTTCACTGCTCTTCAATGGCTCCTGGGGAATCCCGAACGCTTCGGTTTGCTTTCAGCAAACAGTTCTTCACTGTCTTCCCGCTTTCTTCCTTCTCGCCACATTCCCGGTTCTTATCTACCGCGGAGCCTTTGCGCATAACCGCATCGAAACCAAATTGAATGTTCTTCCGGCAATAAAGATTGTGAGTTCTCCGAGTATGTTGCCTTGTATGTTATCCGTCCATTAAGGTTCTCGCCTTCCTTCTTCTCTTCGACGGCGTCTTCCTTTCCTTCTTCCGACCATCTGTATCCCTCATCTATCCTATCATCTTTGTCCTATCTCTGCTTCTGCTCACCTTCTTGAGCATCTTCACCTACCGTAACCACGTTCCGTCATCTGCCGTCCTCTTCTTCTACTCGGCCCTGCTCTTCATCTGCTCGATTCCGGAGTTTAGATACTATCTAGAATTGGTTATTTTTAAGCAGGATGTAAGTTGCGAACCTCAAAATTGACTCCAGTGATACATTCAGAAATGGAAACTGCGCTTTGTGACTTCGGCAGTCTTCCTCGGCCTCTCTTCGCTTTACTTCCTTCTGCAATTCTTCACCGATGCGAAACGAGAATGCACTCAGGTATATTTTACAATTCCGACCTCCGAAAATCGTTTTCATTTTGAGTTTCAGGGCACCAACAGAAGTTCGGAGTTGGTGAGTTCGACATTCAGCCAAATCACCTACAATTGGTTTACTCCTCTGGTCAAAAAGGGTTACGGTAGACCTTTGGTGCAAGACGACCTTTGGAACTTGAATGAGAAGGACACGAGCAAATGTGTCGTATCGGCCTTCAAGAAACACTGGAAGCGAAAGTCAGAAGATGGCCACGAGGAGAGAAATTCGGACCTGGAGCCGCTGTTGGAAGGAGAAAACAAGGAACAATCTTTGGTTTGGGCCATTCTGAAGACGCATAAATTCACCTTCTTGGGAATAAGCCTGCTGGAATTGACGTCCGACGTCATCCTGTTTGTGTATCCTTACCTGACGGGAAAAGTGATCGCATTTGTGTCCGACTTAGATCAGCCGCTTTGGGCTGGTTTTGGCTATGCCTTGGCTCTCTTCCTGAATATGACAATATTTTCCGTGGTGAGTGAAGGTTGCTCGACTATTTACATGTACCGTAACTCAGATCTGTCGAGCTTACTACTACCGACTCCAAGTTCTTTCAATGAATATTGGATCCACACTCGTTTCCGAGGTCTTCGCGAAGACGCTTCGCCTCTCCACAGAAGCACGGAAAGGAAGAACGATCGGGGAAATCGTGAATCTTATGAGCGTCGACGTGGATGTCGTGCGAGAGTTCGCGGATTCGCTCTCATCGGCGTGGTCCGGACCTCTCTGCATCGTAATCGGCACCTGGATGCTATGGGACCTTATCGGCTGGTCCGCATTCTGTGGATTCGTCGTTGTGGCGATATTTGTTCCTTTGAACGGGTATTTGGTGAGCCTGAGTGGGAAACTGACGGTTAGTTTTGCGATTTTGTTTGAATTTGAACGGTTAGTTGGTTAGTTTTGACGGTTAGTTTTGCGATTTTGTTTGAATTTTGAATGAATGTTTGAATGCAGAGAATTTTCTTGAATTTAGGAGAAACGGATGAAGATTCGAGATGAGCGGCTGAAGATCACGAACGAAGTGATTGGAGGAATCAAAGTGATCAAGTTCAACGCATGGGAAAAGAGTATGAAGACCAAGGAAATGCGGTTACCGGCGACTCGAATGATTGAATCTCGTTTAGATCCAGAACTTGCGAGAAAACGAACTAGGATATTGTAGGAAAATAGCAATCCTGGGGTGTGTGTTGCACGGGATCTGGTCCTGTATACCTCTTTTGGTAAGTGTCTGCATTGTCCCGCTTAACTCACTGGCCGAATTTAAGATCACGGCTCTCACGTTTGCCGTTTTTGTTCTCAGCGACCCAGAGCACCACATTTTGACTCCGCAGGTAACCTTCGTCGCTCTTTCGCTTATGCAGATCATCGCGTATCCCATGATGGACCTCGCGTTCATCTTCACCGGATTCGCGAAATTCTTCGTTTCCAACAAACGCCTTCGCTCGTTCCTGAACGACAGCGAGATCGTGAGCTACGTGGGACGGAATGGGGCAGATGCAGGTGAGGAATGAGTCCAGGTTCCAGTTCTAAATCCATTTTTAGGTGAAGTGGTTTCCATTGCTGGAGGCTCGTTCTTCTGGGACCGTGAGGGTCGAAGGACGCTTCAAGGTATCGACTTTTCGGCCCAGAAAGGCGAATTGATCGCCGTCGTCGGTGCCGTCGGTTCTGGTAAAAGTAGTTTTCTCTCAGCGCTTCTGGGGGAAATCAACAAAGAATCCGGAGAAGTGGCCGTTTCTGGATCGCTAGCCTACGTTCCCCAGCAAGCGTGGATTCAAAACGGAACTCTCGAGTCCAACATTGTTTTCGGAAACGGCTTCGATGATCGACTTTACAAGGAAGTCATCTCGGGATGCGCCTTGGAGCCGGATCTGGCAATTTTGAAGTCAGGTGACCGAACGGAAATTGGCGAGAAGGTTCGCATATATTTTTCGGCGCTCAATCCCAAGTTCTTCTTTAAGGGGATCAATCTTTCCGGTGGCCAGAAACAGCGAGTCAGCTTGGCCAGGGCCGTATACGCCCAGAAGGACATTTACCTTCTTGATGATCCACTCTCAGCCGTGGATTCGCACGTCGCGAAGCATCTTTTCGAGAACATTATTTGTAAGCTCGATGGTGCAATTTTTCAACAATTGGTAGATTTTCAGCATCGAGGACGGGACTGCTCAGAACGAAAACCAGGATTTTTGTTACCCACGGACTTCAATTTCTCAGGCACTGCGACAAGATTGTCGTTCTGAAAGGTACGGTTGACGATTCGTGGTAAAGTTGATCTGAGTTGTTTTAGATGGAGAAATCAGCGAAGCGGGCACGTACGCGCACCTCATTTCCTCGAACGGGGCATTCTCTGAATTCATGGAAGAGCATATCGCTTCGAAGATTTCCGAAAGACGCCGAACGATATCGGGCGAATCGGAGGGAGACGACGAAATCGAAGAGGTTCTGGCTGATCTACAAGATTTTGACCCAAAAGTCAAAGAGAGAGTCGAGAGACAAATCAGCGAAATAAGCCAAAAGAGCGAGAGAGGAGAGAAGGAACCGAAGAGGACCGAAGAGATTCCAGAAGAAGGACGTTTAACCGAAGAGGAAACAATGGAAACGGGCCAAGTGAAATTCTCGGTTTATGCGCACTACGTCCAGGCGGTCGGAGTTTTCATTGCTTTCTGTTTTTCTCTGGCCTACGTGGCGTCGAGCGGATTCCGGATTGCAACGAATCTGTGGCTCGCGGATTGGAGCGACCGATCGGCTCTGAAAAACGGAAGCGACGTCGCGGATTCTACGTTCCGCTTAGGAATCTACACTTCTCTCGGATTTCTTGAAGGTGGAAGAGATTTGTTATGTGGGAACCCTAATCCGCTTTTTAGGAGTGTTTGGAGTCGCCTCCACTTCGTTCCTGGCCGTCGGGATGCTGCGTGCCAGTCACCATCTCCACGAAGGTCTCTTGAGCCGGATCCTTCGCCTTCCGATGGCTTTCTTTGACGTCACTCCCATCGGCAGAATTTTGAATCGTTTTGGAAAAGACGTCGAAGTGACGGACGACGATCTTCCGCAGTATTTCGACGAAGTCGCCTTCTCGCTCCTCGAAGCACTCACCTCCTTCATTCTCGTCCTCCGCGCTTCCATCTTCGCTTTTCCAGTGATTGCCTTTCTGATGATCATCTACGGCCTAGTTGTGGTAAATGATAATTTTTCAAACGTTCAAATAACCTTATTTTTAGAAATTCTACATTCGAACAGCCCGCCAGCTTCGGCGCCTGGAGTCAGTTTCTCGATCTCCGATCTACTCGTTCTTCCAGGAATCCATTCAAGGCGTTCCTTCAATCCGCGCCTACAGAACCACGGACCGTTTCCTTGTTGAAATCCAGCGTCGGTGCGACGAAAGCCAGAAGGCGTCGTTTCATCAAATCGTTTCAAATATGTGAGCTTGGTTTGTTTGATCATCATTTTAATGATCTGTTTAGGTGGATCACGATTCGACTGGAAATGATAGGAAACACTATTGTTTTGGCGGCCGCGATGGCGGCCGTTTTCTTCCGAGGGTCCGTCGGGATTACCGCGGGTCTTGTGGGATTGGCTGTCACGCATGCCGTGAATGTATGTAACGTTGTGAATTACGGTAGTTGGGTATTATGGGAAGTTTTAGATTACGCATATTTTGAACTGGGGAGTGAAAATGATGAGCGGTTTCGAAACAAACATCGTTGCGGTGGAACGGATCATGGAGTACACCAAGGCTGCAACCGAAGCGCCGGAAGAATCCAGCGACCACAGAAGACCGCCGGATGAATGGCCTGAATCTGGAACTATTGAAATCCAGAATCTCCAATTGAGATACCGAGAGGGACTCGACCTTGTGTTGAAGGGGATTTCAGCGAAGATAGCTTCTGGTGAGAAAATCGGAATTGTGGGACGAACTGGAGCCGGTGAGGGAACAGTACAAGTGCTGAACTGAAATCGCGGTTTTTAGGCAAGAGCTCCTTGACCCTGGCTCTGTTCCGTATCGTGGAACCCGAGGCAGGCCGAATCCTGATCGACGGACGGGACATCTCGGAAATGGGCCTCACGGAGCTCCGCTCTCGACTGACGATTGTGCCCCAGGACCCGGTGCTGTTCTCGGGCACTCTGCGTATGAACTTGGACCCCTTCGGCGAGTTCTCGGACGATGCCATCTGGGAGTCCCTCGGGGCGATCGCCTCGTTGAGGCAGTTCGTTTCGGAGTCGCTGGCCGGCGGCCTGGAGCATCACATCGCCGAGGGCGGCGACAACCTCAGCGTGGGCCAGCGACAACTGATCTGCCTCTCGCGTGCCCTCCTGCACCGGAGCCGAATCTTGGTGCTGGACGAGGCGGCCGCGGCGCTGGACGTGGAGACGGACGCGCTGATTCAGGCGACGATCCGCGAGAACTTCAAACACGCTACCGTCCTCACAATTGCCCACCGCCTCAACACCGTCATCGACTACGACCGAATCCTGGTGCTCGAAAGAGGGCAGATCGCCGAGTTCGACTCTCCCCAGAATCTCCTCGCTCGCCCCGACTCCACCTTCTACTCCATGGCGCGCGAGGCTGGCATTGTTCATTCCTGAAAGATACACTTTGTTGTACCTTGCATATCCGACACACAATCCAATAAATAAGTTGTATCCCAGTTTTTAAGTTGATCGTGTTCCAACACTTTTCCTAACAAAGTTTATTCTTCCGCTATCCTCTTTTCCTGTTCTTCCAGATAGGCGTCATAAATACTTCTTAGGTACATCAGAAGGTCTTCGAGTCCTAAGCCGGTCTTCGCTGAAATGAAGAACACTTTCTGGTCTGGGAATAGCGATCGTATGTTATCTTCGTCCACCTAAAAGCCTGATGAGAACTCAGATAACGCCGAGGAACATACATTCGAAGGCGCAAGGTCGATTTTGTTGATGAGAACGGCGGCGGCCCTCGTCGATAATCCCACTTGGTACGATTCTAGCTCCTTCTTCAGGGCTTCAAGTTGTTCTTGATACTCGCCCAGAGTGTAGTCGAGCACGTAAAAGAGGCAATGGCACCTCTCGATGTGCTTCAGGAAGGAAACGCCTAGGCCGACATTCAGATGGGCATCTTCGATCAATCCGGGAATATCGGCCACTAAACATGATCGCGATAACATAAAAACTGATAGAGAACGAATTTACCCGAGAGCTGGACAAAGTCGTCGTAATGCACGATTCCGACATGGGGCTTCAGTGTCGTGAAAGGGTAGGAGGCCACCTTCGGTTTTGCCCTGGAGATCGCGCGAAGAAAGGAACTAAAAACGTGAGTTTTGACCAGATAGAACGAAGAAACTCACGATTTTCCTGCATTCGGGAAGCCGACCAATCCCGCGACGGCCATCACCCTCATCTCCAAATCGTAAGCTGCCTCTTCGCCTTCGCCGCCGAGTTCTGCTTTGATCGGCTTGCGAATTTCGTTGGAAACGTAAAACTGATTTCCGTGACCTCCGGCGCCTCCTCGAGCTGCTAAAAAGATCTCTCCGGGTTTATAGAGCTCTTTGATAACCACGTCCGAGTTGATCTGCTTCACAACGGTTCCAAGGGGCACCTTCACGTAAATGTGCTGAGCGCTCTTGCCGTGGCAGCTCTTCGGTTGCCCCAGCGCTCCTCGTTTGCCTCGAATCACGGAGTTTATGCCAGAGAGATCCTTCGTATGCTGGTCAGCTGAAACTGTTGCTTTCAAAAGAGGCGAATAAATGAAAATTCTCACCTTGAAGTATGATGTGTGCTCCGTTTCCGCCGTCACCTCCGTCGGGACCTCCGAAAGGAACTCGATATCCGCGGAGAAACGAAACCATTCCATTGCCGCCGTTTCCTGCCTGACACGTGACTCTTCGGTAGTCAACGAAAGTTGAGGCCTGAAAACATAAATTTAGCCATGCTACTAGATTCCAAAGGACTCACTTCACCGTCCGCTCGTTGTTTCTTCGGGAAAATTGGCCTTTTCGAGAATGCCGCTTGATCGGCGAACGAAGAGGATGGGACTATCGTAGAGCAGAGCTTGAAGCCGCGATTCCACGAAATCCGCGATAGCATCTGAAAAACGTGAGATTGAAACGTGCAGAAAATCTCGTTAAATCGCGAATCAGCGCACACTGATAAATACATACGATGCCGTTATTCAAACACGTGACGTCCACATTCACCTAGTGGGTAAAAGTCGTCCTTGTAAGTCGCTTTCTGACCCAGCAGATTTCCGAAAATTGCAACGCAAGAAAAGTACTCCATACAAAAAACACGTAACGCATAAAACATAGCTCCTGCCAATCAACCCCACAATGATCCCTCGCTTCTTGCCAGTATTAGGAATATTCCCTGCTCCTTTCGGGTTATGATACCTATCTGAACACATAGCCGCGGACAGTTGCAAATAGAAATTTTATGCTTTAATACACGATGGACAAACTCTGGTTTCTATGTACAATACGTCCACCCGGGTCTTCATTTCTGCATACGGTTGCTCTGCTCCTCTTCGATCTTCAAGCGAAGTCGGCGGCATTCTTCTTCGCTCAGGCCGCATCTTCGTCCTATGAATTTCGATGTCCTGGCCGCATTGTCGGTCTTAAATGCACGAAATAGAGTAAAATAAGAGAGAAAGCTTACGTTGTAAATCACAAAATCCTCTGTTTGGCCATCTTCTTTCTTCAGGCTCA
The DNA here is from genome assembly GCA_000757745.1 of Steinernema scapterisci. Lineage (NCBI taxonomy): Eukaryota > Metazoa > Nematoda > Chromadorea > Rhabditida > Steinernematidae > Steinernema > Steinernema scapterisci. The sequence goes on from KN167909.1 coordinate 81,619, forward strand.
AGTTGAAAAGTGCCGTTTTTGTCGGCGATTTGGACTTGTGACCGATGGACAAGGAGGAGAGGGATGGAACGATTTCCTCATCCAGCGTCCTGTTCATCTGCTTCTCCAAGCGTTCCCGGATTCTTCGGCGCATCTGAAGGCGATCTGGGGAAAGTTCTGCCTCGGAGCCGCCGGAACTGGACCCAGCGCTTTCGCTGCAAGCCGATGAGTCTTTTCCTTTGGCACGCCGAAGATGGGGCGGCACGTAGAGATTCGTGGCACGGGGAGCAGCCGTTCGGCGCTGGGTTTCCACTTCCCGCTTGACCCGTTCCGTCTTCTCCGTCATAATCTTGTGGTATTCGTCCCTTAAGAGCAGCGAAATCACGTTGAAGGGAATCGGTCTGGACTTACCGATCTATCTGGTTCCTGACGATGCTCTGCATCAACCCGTGGCTCATGTCGATCCGTCGATAAACAGCTGAAGCTCCGGATCTGGCAGTTGACATAGCGAGGCAGTATGGGAATGCTGGAAAACGGGGAAAATGAGCTGCCGTCGGAGGAATACGGAATATGCTGTGTTGCGACCCAGTACGGAGAACAGGGCCGCGTTTCGCGAAACAGATGCAACGCCCTTCGATTTGCATAACCCGAACGAGCGCGACACGAACAGCGATTACAAAGGGAAATTGGATTGGCATGTGACCGACCGTCCATGGCCCAAACCATCGCATTTTAAGAACCCATCTGGCGCGAACCTACGTCGCTATGCAGCTGAAAAGTGAACTAACGAAAGAAGTTCGAGTAAGCCAGAAAACAAACACGACGGAACTCTAACGGCGGAGGTTCCAGGGAGTCTTTTTCAGATCTACCACGCCGCACGCGAGGAAGAAGACTGCGCTAGAAGAAAGTACAAGTCACAAACGTCATGAAATCACGCGAAACACTGACTTACGTGCAGCGAGCGAGTGTAATAACAAGTTTTATAGAAACACGGCCTAGCAACGAAAGCCATCTACGCGCGCCGGAGTATCTCGCAGATCAAACAAACACCCAGCAGCCGACGTTCTCAGATGGGTCCAGGTTGTGCGGAAAGGAGCGGAAATGGGGACTTCAGTTGCGTCGGCCTTGTATTTCCTTCAAAGAAGTAGATTCCAGGCTGAAAACGGGGAAATCAGTAAAATGTAAAAAACGATTTCGCGCGTGAAACTCCCAAATACTGGAAACGAAAACCACTCAGAGATCTTGCTAAAACTTAGGTGTGCAATAACAGGTTTTCGAAAACTTTGATCCAAAAATGCAAACAAGAAGCACGAGTAATCCGGAATTTGGCTAAGGGCTGATAAGAAACATCCATGAAATCTGAATCCTACTGGCACTGGTGATCAGCGAAGACAAAAGTCAGATTCTGGAAGAAGCTGGCATCTAAGATCTCTGCCCACCTACGACAATTTCAACACGGAAAAACGATCGGACACGCACGCGGAAGATCTCGAAGACGAGATCGCGGGTGGCGGACCGATCAATCTGATTTAGGATCGGTGGCACGTTGAGAACGTGAAAGTACACGGAGAGCACCGTAATTCTGGAAAGATCTCACACGCGTGTCCGCCTAGGACCGACCTCCAGGGCCCCCTTTACCCCAGACGGCTCTCCCGAGGAGCACCGCTGACTAACTGGAACGGTCAAATGCAACTGGGGACGCCGGGCGCATGGACGACGAAGAATCCTGATTCTCCGCCGCATTGTTGACACCGCCGCGCCCGAAAAGTCCTGAAACAATACCGAGAGGTGGAAAAAACCGCCGCGCAAAGACAAACACTCGCAGTCCGAGGGAGCACAAAAGAGCCTCGCATGACATTCGGGATCCACCTGCCCGACGGCACTTTTTCGGCACTCCTCCGGTCAAACGCTCATGTTTGCTTTGGGTTAATTGCGGTGTCGCATTCGCCAGCGAGATTTCTGTCGAACAACGATTCGGAAAACCTTCGAAATCTTATCTTTTCGTTCTTCAGGTTCTGCAGAAGTGCGCCTGGTTCCAGTGACTGAGCAACAAAGGCGACGACAAAAAAGACAAAAGTACTTTTTCCTGGTCGAGAAAATGCTTGATTTTTCATTTGTGAATGTAGGCTACATTCACTCGAGTTCCAATATAAATTTTCTCCCAACCGAATCTATCTTATCTTGCTGAAAACCACCACAACACATGATTCCACCTCTGTGCCCCAATTACGATTTGTTTCTCGATCAACTTTCGGTCTTCAAACGCCAAAATCTCGCGATAACAGCCTCGAATTCATTCCAAAACGTTCGCGTTTGCGATTTTGTCGATCTAATCGCATTTCACAAATCGCGACTTGAAATTTAATCCCTCTTGGAACGACCAGTTTCCGCCACCGTCGTCGATTCCAGCGATTCAAGAGAAAGCGTGTCTCTATGTCGAATCCCACGTTTTCCGGAAAACACTCGTTTAAATCTGAACGCTGGAAACTGGCCGTAGGGAAACTTTGTGGTTATTCGTTTCGGAGTTATTTTTGCATTTTAAGTTTCTTTGTCGTTATCTGTTTAATGGATGTTGGAGCGTTTGGCAACATATCGCACTCTCTGCATTCTTCTCCTGATCCAGTATGTTTGAAGCATTTCGTTAAACTTAGAATAGTTCGGTCAACCTTATGCATACTATTTGCGCGAGATACTCAGAAGTTGTTGAACTATTTTGTTTTGTATCACAAACTTGATTCACTCAAATAATTCAAGAAACTCCTACAACCTCATTTAGGCATATGAGATATTCCCATACAATTGTTCGTCGCCTACAAAATTCAGCAAAAAACTTTTTTCAAAACTGCTTTTGGAGTTCTCCTTGCTTTATGAGCTCTGTGTGACTCCTCTTCGATCCACAAACAACACGTGAACACTCGATTGCTTCGGTGTTCGGTCACATCCCAGCAGATCACTTGTCCTTTATAATCCTACCTTCACCCTTTCTCCAAAAGTCTTCTACCCGATCTGTCGACCCCTCAATCCTGCCCCATATTTGACCTTTGCTTTCGCACCTCAAGTTCCGTTATCTCCGCCACAAACTTGTCGCTTTCGCATAATTTACACTCTCGGCGCGCATTATCACATCGGAGTCGTTTTGCACTTCGTCTTTTTTGGATCCAAAGTTGAATCGGAACGATTTCGCTAATCGTATTAGCCCGGAGCCTCGCGGGCGCAACGGTTGCCGGCGGACTGAATTCGAAATGGAATCGATTCGGTTTTTCGCTCCGATCACTTTTCGCCTTCGGACGCGGCGGCGCTCTCGGAAGGAAAGAAGGAAGAGGCCGAAGGAGCGGAAGACGACGTCGTGGGAACGCGGCGTCTTCTTCCGAGCGAGATCTAATCGTCTTCTTATCGCTGATCCCATTGTCAACCTCCGATGATCGAGGAGCGTTCGCAGGGGCGGTCCGAGTTCTTCCTCCCTCTTTGTACTTAAAGGTGTACCTCGCCACTTCTCAACCCCTTGGCCTCCTCCTCCTTGTCGTCCTCCTTCTCCGCGGCTCTCGCGCGCATCAAAGTCAACAGATAATCTGCCTCGTAATTTGTGCCCGGTCTGTTTGATCAGACCCTCAACTCGACCTCCCCGGTCAGCTCCAGTCCTCCGCTCCTCGGGTCTTCTTGCTCCGGGCGACGTGACGTGGAAGGCGGGGCCCAAGGCGGAGTCCTTCTAATCACGGAGAGCGTCGCCGATAGTAGGAATGCAGCAGCACTGTGCAGTGAGAGGCGTTTCTCCTTCTCGCTCTCGCCGCCACTCGCGGCCGACGTTCCGTTGCTCCGTTGGCGGTAGCGCCGCCGTCAGATAACTGACTGCTGCTCGGGTGCTGCCTACCGACGACGACACTGTTTTCCTTCGGTTACTCGCCTACCTGTCCACCGCCGCGAATCCCTCGCTCACGCCACATTTACCTTTGGTTATTTAGCTGTATGAGCGCGAAAGATTTTCATAAAGCTAGGTTACCAAAGCTAAATGTGGTGTGGCTTTCTCCAGCGACTCGGTTACGGTAAGTCAGCTTTGTTTTAATAAACGAAGCGCCGAAGACAAATCGGTCCGCGCGCCTACGCCGGGAACCGGTTCTTCGGGCTTCTTTTGATTCAGCAGCACGAAGAACTAATTGATTGATGTTTCTAATTAACCTTGCCGCTTTCCTCCACCTCTCTTCTGTATCGATATTCCCCTTTCGGAGGATCCTTCTATCGACTTCTCACTTATCACCGTCGTCTCGCGCCGGTTCTTATCACTGCGAGGACGCCGGCGGCGTTCTTCATACACCCAACCCTCCACAGGAATCTTCGAAGACGACATTCAGATAGCAAAGGATCCCTGAGGTTCCCGGGCACCTCAAAATCCAAGAGTCCAAACGGTTTTTTACAGGCTGCTTGTCACCTCGCTCGCTGCCAGAAACGAAACAAAACGCGAATGAGTCAATCGCCGCAACGTTTCTTCGTTGTTTGAGTCACGGCGGTGGTGAGTCAGGATTCCAGCGATGGCCACTTTTCGTTGCTGTATCCGTTTATATATTCTTAGCAGCGGAGGAACGGGCCGCTCGAAATCGGAGGAAAGAGGACCGTAAGCACTTCTTCCTCCCGCGGTAGCCGTGTTTGTTTAAACGCGGACGCGATGGGATTCCGTCGACAGATTACGCGACGATCGGCGGCGTCCGAAATGCGATATTAGCGACAGTTCTGCCACTGTAAACACAGGATTTACGCCGTTGTTCGGAGTCGCCCTCGAAATTTGCATACTGGAACTACCGTAATCCATAGTCAATTAGCCAATAAAGTGGTCTGTGAACTTCAATTTCTGAAACTGTTGCACCGTTTGCCCATGGCAAGGAAATGAGTTTAAAAGTCGTGACACAAAAACCGCGACGTTGCAACCGTTAGAAGCGGTACAGTGTACTTCGCTCGAACACCCCAAATCGAGCGAGCGAGAGCGTTTCTCCGCTGCGCTTATCAGTTTTCTGCACTCTGGAGCTCCTTCACAACCGCTTTCTGCTCCTTCGATCCGCCGCCGCCGTTCAGAGGCCAACCACCATCTCCAGAACGGGGATCTTTTCCGGGTCAAAAGTCTGACGAAATTCGAAACGGAAACGAGCGCCTAATTGAGTCGATTACACTTTTACGCGCCAAAACAAAAGGTTCACCGTCGTCTTCGCCGCCGCTGTCACCAGCCTCCGCTGCGCTATCCGTGACGGCTGATTAATTTCAAAAATCACGCGCAGTTACAGAGCGCACAGGCGAGAACTGGTTCCGCAGAGGACGATTTCGCGCCTTCGCCCGTCTCCAGTTTTCTTTTGCCAAAGGAGGCAAAAGAGGCCCCGACAGGTACCGTAACCCGCAGAGCCTCGGAGGACGGGCGAGTAATCAAGGAGATCTCGACCATCAATTAAGACGAGGTGACACAATCTCAAGGTCTTTTTACAAAATAAGGAGGCGATTGACCGACCGCAATTCCGTGAAGATTTCGACGACACTCGCGCGCGATAACATCGATTCATCAATCGAGATTAACGCGACCCCGTGAGGAAGACGACGAATTCTTGAGGCGCAGAATCCCCGCGCGTCTTGGGAGCGGAAGAAAAATTGCACTAAAGTTGAACTGCGCATATCCGCTTTCGGCGCCTCCAAGGTTACTCGCGTCGCTGACTGATTGCTCTTGGATCGAAAGAGAGATTCGGGGGGAGATAGCCAAGTTATCTCCTTTACGCAAATCGCCGCTTAGCAATCACCGTCGTATATCCCCGCGCCCACCTGAAGAATGCCAATCAAGGGAAACGCAATTCAGCTCGGCGACTCTTTGCGTTTTACGACTTTACTTCCTCGCCGGGTTTACGATCAAATTATAGGTATGGGCATAACAATCCTGCGCCGTATCCCAGGAGTCCAGGCGACGTCCGGGGGTCCTATGCGAAGTGCTGCAGGAACTCCTCGCTCAGGAAACGGTATTGTGGGTCGTCGGTTCGCGTGATGGAGATCTTCTCGGCTTGAGGATTCCGCTCCACCAGGAAAATAACTTGGTCTTCGACTTCGCTCATCGCAGATTCGTGGACAGCGGAAAGCACGGCTTCCAGGAACCGGATAAGAGCCGAATCCTTCCATCCACTGCCTCGAGCGGGAAAAGCGCTGAGGGGCACTCGCTCGGTGGTGTGGACAATGCCGCTATCGCTGCGGAGGCCGGCGACGATCGAAGAAACGCCGGCGAAGTAGGACTGGAGCCACCATTTCATCGCCTTGAATCTCCAGAATCCGCCCGTAAGGCTTTCGCGATGGGTCTTCAGTTCAACGTACCGACCATCTGAAAACGGATCACACGATATAATTCAGCATATAATAAACATTGAAGAATTCGGAAATTACGCTGGCATCAAGCAGTATCAAAGAATCCATCAGAAAAAACTGCCATAAAATAAGAAATTACCTAAGTCAACTGCGTCCATTTCGCAACCCATATACAGCCTGAGCCCTGTGCTTCCAAAGGTCATTTTGCTGACCACGTTGAATTCTTCCATTTGGGATACCGGCTCGCTCGTTTCAGGTTTCATCTGAAATCGAATACCGTATTCCAAAAATCGCTTCAACCTATTTTACCTTTCTAATAGGACTCGTCATGTACTGCTCGAATTTGTGACCCCAATAGGTCATCAATTTGTCCTTCGGCCCCTGTTTCCTCAGCTTTTCGAGCTTCGCGGGAGTTTTGAATTCGCACAGAAATACAACTCCTTTGTACCTGCAGGCGGCCATCCTGAAGGGTTCGCTGGTTTCGTAGAGCTGCGTTGCTAGGCGCGTCATCGTTCCGCGCCAGCACACCAAGTGGCTATCGTGGAGTATCTGAAAGCAAATAATTCGGTTTATGGCAATTACGTCGGCGAAAACCTTTTGCAGATTACCTCCAGGAGGCGATTGGAGCATCAAGTAACGTAGGAGAACATCCAGATCTTCGCAGCTCTTCTGGGAGTAATCTTTTCCTGAAAACTCGCGAATTTTAGGATAATAGCCGTTCTAAACACACCTTCAAACGTGTCTTCGCCGATGTTCAGGTCGAACCCTAGATTGGAGGTGCCCACAAATGGTTCGTAGAGGTACTGCATGGCCGATCGTCCCGGAACTGGCTGCTGCTCGCGGTTGGTCGAGAATTCGCCCACCATCTGCGCTGGAATCACCGGCGGAAAACTTTTGCTTTCGTAGTCGCCGCGCTTCGCGGACACTTTTCGTGTTTTCACCATTGCGCGGATTCGAAAAGACGATTTCTACCTGAAACGAGATGAAAATGGATCCAAACGAAGAGATTCGGAAACCGATGCGAAGAAGGAAACACGGAGTTCGCAGTTCAAAAATGGCCGAAACCGAACGTGAGAACTTTCCAGTGTGTAGCTTTAAAATGGTCGTCTCTATCGTTTAGGGAAGAAGGAGCGAGGGCGGTTGAGAAGAGAGGGGATTCCTTGACTTCAGAGCCTCTGGATTCCGCCGAAGATCAAACAAGGAGTCTTCGCAGAAATCCTCGATCTCTTTACTCAAACGGAACTTTCGATTTTGGTTGTTTGTTCCAATTGTGTTTGGGAGATTGCGAAGACATCGAAAAGCGAAGAATCGGAGAAGAGGGGATTAAGTGACATCAACATTTATGGAGTTCGATGGTGGACAACCACATCAACTGGATTCTGTGATTCCACCGTAAGATTCACGTTTAGATCTTGCCTCTGATAAACACGAAGTCTGCCATTTCGGAATTCAATTTCAAGTCAGAAGTCCACTGGTTGTTGTTTGGATGACGTTGTTGTTATTGACAACATCCACGGCTCCAGAATCTTCGTGAAATGCATTCAGAGTGACCATCCTGTCGTTCGCAAAACGATAAAATAGTTCAACAGCCCACAAATACATTGCCATGTTTGAAGAAGCACTCTGGGGTTTCCAGAAGGTTCAATCACATCTCACGTTCAGCTAGCCCGAATCCATTTTTCCAGGATTCAATCTCCTCGAAAACCTTTTCAATTTTCTGGCAAGCCTCCGATCCATCTTGACCAGTGGCCCTCAATCCTCTTAAGCCTTCTGGTCACTCAACCGTCTTCGGCTTCTTGAAAACAACTTAAAACGTTTCTGGCAACTCCACTCTCGCAAACAGCCTCAATCTACGCTCCATAAATCCCTTCCCCGTTTCTTGTTGTTCGGAACGCGCCCCAAACGGTTCTCGCAAATCACAATCGGCAGTTGATGAAACATTCTGTAGTCGCCGTTCGGAGAACACTTCTAACAAGAGCTGTTTTTCGGGCCCCGGAGGATTTGGAACCGCCAAAATTAGGTCGAGCGTCGCCGCGATCCTACGTTCGCCTCGTTGCTTTGTTCGCTTTTTAGCCGCTTCCGGGTGATTTATGGGCCCGCATGCCGAAAATGGCAACGGTGGACAAGGCGAGCTCGTTAGGATTGCTCTTGAGCCGCCGTCTGAAGGTTTAAAGGGTGATTAGGAGTGCTGACAGTTGCTTGATGTTGTGGGTGAAAATATGATGGGATTGCAGTTGCGGAGGATCAGAGATGAGGACAAGGCTTTGTGCTTTTTGCCGAGACTCGTAAACTTAACAACGTCTTGGAATCCGGAAATCCCGAGTGTTTTTTAGGGTTCCCCGAGAACGACCGCGGTGCTTGTTTGCAAATTTAATTAGGAGTTATTTTGAGGAGGAATTGAGTCCGCGGAATTGAGTTCGCTGTTCCTGGCAAATGCTCTTTTAGGTCGAGCACCGAAGATGGCTAGGGAATGTTGTGAAGATCCTGGACTGCACAGGCGTGCTGTAGAACAAGTCGTGTTGCCCGAGAATAGTTCAAAGAAAGCCCAATTTCATTTTCCATAACCACTCCGAGTTCCCGACTTCTGCAAAGCTGTTCCTTGTTCACTCAGACTCATAAACTCAAATGGATTTCAAGATGGTTTATGATGCATTTGAAAGTACGCTGCACCGCTGATGACCCCCGTTGACCGTTTACAACCTCTCCTTCTCTTCCTCTTCCATCCAATTTGCAGCAGCGGACACCAAGCGGCGACATAATTGTCGATCGGTCATTGTTCCCAGAACGACTTTAAGTGACCAACGAGAAGCGAACGTTTCTTGAAACGGACGAAATTTCCAAAGTTCACAAAAAAGGGCCTGAATTTGGATCTCGAGATGCTTGTTTCCGACGTGCATCCGAGTGCCTCCGGAGCTTTTGCAGAGGACCAGGGTCTTTGGATCCTCGAGGACAACAAAGAATTTCCCTTGGACCATAATTAATTATGCCGAATTCCAAGAGGACAACAAAGGCGTCGCCGCGCCGACCCTTGGCACCCCTGGCGGCTCTATTTTGGTAGGGGGAGCAACCTCGGAGGGGCGAGGACCCTTAATCCTCGGCATCACTCTTCATCCAAGTGTTTTGGAGCGCGGAATTTCAGCGGAGCAACAACAAAAGAACCGCTGCAGCCGAGTTCGACGCTTTCCCGAGTTCTCGGTCCGCCTGGCGCCCGAAGGCGTCGTGATTTGCAATGAATGCGAAATAATCCACGGCGCGCCGCCGATTCTGATGGATGCGTGACAGGTAGCAGAGGTGCGGCCCGCGCACGCCTGGGGGTGGGAAGCGGCCGAGGGAGTGGGGGCCAGGAGTAGGAGGAGCCCCTAAAGTTTGTCATAGCCCATCGGGACGTCCGGCCGGCGCAGTAGACCGAATCCGGCACCGAGATGCCGCACCATATCCCGCCGACGCCGCCGAGAAGGCTGAGCCACGCAGAGGCCAAGATGATGTCCCTCTGGCAGCGCCTCGCCTACAACGTCTCGGACTTTGCCCAGAACACGAGGTAGGTTCCTGATTGCATCCTGGTGACCTTTTCGCAAATCGCTTTTTGGGTCGGCTAATTTGGAAAAAGTGGAAAGAACTCAAGAGACTTTTCGGCGCTTCGAGGACTCTGAGAGCCCAGAGAAGAAGTTTTGGCCAAAACGCGAAAATCCGTTTAAGGGTTCGAGACGCCTGATGGGATTTGATAGACGCGATTCTGGGACGGAAACGGGAATTCAATTATGCTCGAGATGATCTCATAAAATTGAGAGAGATTTATGGGTCAAGGAAGACCGGCTTTAGATCATCCCAGTGTCGTCATTCAGAGTTAAACGGGTCTTTATTCACATTTCGAAGAATTCCGGAGAAAAGATGTCTGCTTCCGAGTTCAGGAACGCGTCCGATTTCTCGCTCAAAAAATTCTTTTATTTTGCTGATTCGAAAACGTTGTTTTTGAGGACCAAAATCGAATTTGTTAGGAGACCGGAAAGAGTTAATTAGCAACGTTGGCTCAGATGTTTCTGGACAATGTTTGTAAAGAGCGTGGAAGAGGTCGAGGATTCCAGGTTTCGCTCACCAGCCAAACTAGCGTTTCTTGTTTAGTCCTTTTCTCGGGTTGTTTTGATTCTTTTCGGAGCGCCCTTCTCGGCCCAGGTGACCTTCGAAGTGCACCCGAGTGACTCATTCTTGTATGCATTTGAATATCCACAATCACGCAAATTGAAATCGCGTTAATAATTCACGCAAATCTGCATGCATACGCAACAAAAGTGGCGCCTCTCGCGCGCACCGTCCTCCCCCTCATCTGCATCTCAGCTTTTTGTTCTTCGATAGGCGAGGGACGTGTTCCAGTGGCGCCGCCGACGTCGAAAAACCGAAGTCGATTAATCAAGGAAGTAGTTTCGGAGTACCGAGATAACCTCGTAGATCCCGGGAATGACTCTGGAGAGAGCTGAAACCACCACATTTCAAAGTTTTGCAAAAAGCGATAAGAATCGAAGATGTCTGCAAGATATGATGGATTCGAAATCTGTGAAATGGCGGTTGATATAAAGTGGAGATAGGAGCGCAAAAAGGAGTTTTTGAGAGAGCAGAGGGGCGACTTTCGAACCAGTTAAACTCGAATTCCAAAGATACTAAACTAACTTCTAAGGGAATCCATCTACCTGCTCCATTCTCGTCCCTTTGTTTTCAGCGCCGATTCACTCTCGAGAGTGACGAGGTTCTAACTCTCGAGAAATCCAACCCCGACTATGCTGATATTGTGTCTGTGTCACACCTGAGAACGGGTGTTTGTGCCAGGCGGAAATCGATGCCAGCTTCCTGAAAGGTCGACGAATCGGAACAAAAACATCAAAAATATTGAGAAAGTGTAAAACGCGAGAATTGCAAAAACAAAAATTCTAGAAATTTTGTAACTTTAGAACTCCCCACGGAAAAAACCGCGTCAGAGAGATGCGCATTTCAAAGTGCAAAGGATGACCCCGTCTACGAATTTCTGAAACCGGAGACGACCTCTGCGAAATCGACCATTCGAAGATCAAAAGTGCTCTTCTTCTGAGAAGATTTCGTTTCTGTTCGAAATTCCAAGGTTCGAAAGTCGACGTGCAAACACGAAAAGCCACTTAAAAAGTGAATAATTTCTTCGCAGACGTGCTTCACGCCTGTAATATATCGAGAATCCGAGATTGATCGCTCTCTAGCGACGAGAACTTGTTCGGCTCAAGATGCAAAACGACGAAAAGTCGGAAAGATCGAAGAACAACGGGAATTTTGAATCTTTTTTTGGTACACCATCAAGTATTGACCATTTCTGCGCACATTCTAAGCTCGCAGTTTTGCACCATCGGTGGAATCTAATTCCCTGATTTTTAGTGCTCACGGCCTGCCGCGCGCCTTTGGAACCAAAGGCTTCAGAAGATGCCTGTGGGTGATTCTCTTCCTGGGCTGCCTGGTCGCCTTCTCCATGCAGGCGTACTTGATCATCGTTCGCTTTCTGCGCAACGACATCATCGTCGGCGTCGAGTTGAAGTTCGAGCGGATCCGTTTCCCTTCGGTCTCCGTCTGCAACATAAACCCGTACAAGAACAGTTTGGCCCGAAACATGGGGTCCGTGAAGGATACGGTAAGTTGGTTTTGTCACCTTCAACCATTGTAAACGGTATTGTCCACGTTGATCTTTCCCTCGGCTTTTGCGCACACTGAATCCAGAGATTTGTTCCTTGTTTATCTGCTTATCAGGGCAGCGTCTTAAGCGTGCGTAAACCCGTGTCTTCCGCTCTTTTGTGTTTTTCTTTCTGGAGGAGTTCAAATGGACCCGAAATATATAAGCGCGACGTATACAACAAAGTTACGCCAGCGGAGATTAATCACTCGCGCCAAATGGAGATGAAAAATGACGAAACGAGCGCCTGGAGTAAACAAGAGGCGAGACAAAAATCGGAGCCAAAAGGGAGGGTTTGTGCATAATTGAAATGCGGAAATGTAGGGCCGATCGGCTGAAACCACGGGAGTCGTTTCGGCTCGACATCAGGGAAATTCAAACGCATCGCTCACATTGAATGTTGTGGAGCTGTTTTGGTTTTTGACGGTCGCTTGCGTTTATCCCAACAATTTTCTGCAAATCCAAGAAGTCACGCAATTAATTTCTTAATTTCAGCTAAACGCGTTCGACGAGGCGATTGAAAAAAGCGCCGTTCACCCAACAGCGAAGCGAAAACGACGAAGCGTCCCTTCTGAAGATTGGCGGGTAGTCGAGAGCAAATGTGCCGCCGAACAACAGAATCAGGACCATTTTCTGGCGGACGAAGCCGGGACCGAAGTGTGCCTCTGCAGGCAGAACCGGAACATGCAGCTGATCTGGGACTGCCGCCCTCAACGCGAGTGGAAGGAGCAGTTCTGCCCGAAGTGCGACGAGGAGAGCGGATTCTGTGAGGCGGAGGCGGCCGAGATACAGGACGCCCAGCCGAGCCCGTATCCCTGCATCTGCAACTCCCAGCACTGCCTTCTTTCCGAGTTCAAGAAGGTAATTTCCATTGATATTTTCGGGCTTAAACACTGTTTGCAGGTTCGCTTAAAATGGCCCTTGGAACTGTCCCACTCGCTCTGCGACTGCGAAATTGAAGAAGGCGGCTACTGCAGCGCCTCGCCATCTTCGCTGAGAAACTGTCAGTGCGTGGGGCCGCGGAACGCGCCTTCCTATTGCGCCCCGATGGAGCGCTGGAGCGAGGAGAAGTGCGTGAACTGCAACTGGTGGTCGGAGTGCGACCGGAGTTGGGCGATGGAATCGCCCCAAAAGTGCCTCTGCGACACGCGGAACGGAAAGTGTTTCGCGATCGAGGAGCCCCGAGAGGAGTCGATTCCGGAGAAAGGGGCCATCAGGATAAGGAGGCAGACGAGGAGGGTGTACGAGAAGATCCAAACGCATTTCGACGGACTTTTGGCAGTTTATGCGAAGTGCGAATGCAAGGGGAACAATTGTGTGTCCATCCAGGTGAGTTCTTGGATTTTGAAATTCTTAAATGTGGAAGTTGTTTTAGGAAAGAAAAAACGAAGAGGAGAAGGACACCTGTTTGTGCTTTTTCAACCAGAAGAACGGCCAACTCTGGCCATGCTACAAGCCAAGCCAGTGGACAGAACGAAAGTGCGAAAGGTGCTCTTCGATGGGTGACTGCACCTATTCGGACACCGGCGGAAAACTGCCTTGTGTTTGTGCTCCAATCATTAGGTTGAGAATATTTAAACGTTAATTTGTACCCAATTTATCCAGTTTAGGATGTGCGTAAGAATCGACGATCCGAAAGCGGCAGAGAAGATCTTGGAGAGCAGCATCGTGAATACGTCGGCTGAAGTTAACGAGACATCGCTGCTGGAAGCGGTGGAAGAAAGCGGCGACTTCTTCCTGGAAGACCGGATTCCTAAGATTTGGGAAATCGCAACGACGCCGCCGCCGACGGAGATTACGGTGATTGAGGAGAAGGAGAAAGCCTTCGGATTAACTGTAAGGGAAGGTGGAGTTATGGAAATGAACAGATTCTTTAGGGAGTAAGCGATCCTATCGCTCTGAAGGCGAAAGCATCAGAGAATCTTGTGTTTGCCGTGAGTCAACTGGACGACACCGAGAAACAATCGCTCTCCTACTCGAAAACAGAATTCATCACAAAATGCTCCTTCAACGGAAGGCAATGTTCCGTCGAAAAGTTGGTTTCTTTTTCGCTCCGAAATTCTAATGCAGAACATTTCAGAGATTTCGAAACTTATCTGGACCCATCCTATGGAAACTGCTTCACGTTCAACTCAAACTCTTCCGAGATGACCAGCGAACGCGCCGGCGCCGCCTATGGCCTCCGCTTCCAAGTGTTCGTCAATCTCAGCGATTATTTGCCTACGACCGAATCCGCTGGAGTCAGGCTCACGGTCCACAACCCCGACGAGCAGCCTTTCCCGGACACGCATGGATACAACGCTCCCACGGGATTCGTGAGTTCCTTCGGAATCCGCATGAAGCGGATGTCGCGTCTTCCGAAACCGTACGGAGACTGCAACGACCAAGGAAAAGACGAGGATTTCATCTACAAAACGAAGACTTACTCCACAGAGGTTGAAAGAAGCTTAACGGGTTACTGCAATTTTGGTTATTCAGGGATGTCAGCGAAGTTGTATCCAGAAGTACCTTGTGGGCAAATGTGGATGCGGAGACCCACGATTCCCGATGTTTAGGCATCACAAGAATTGCCCTGTAGACGACCCCAACTTGAGTAAGGACCGCTTTCGATTTTAGCTGACTTGATCGTGGGTTTGCAGGAGAATGTTTAAGAAGAGAGATCACGTTCGCTGCCAGATACATCGACTCCATAGGATGCCGTTGTAGGCAGCCTTGCCAGTAAGTTCCGGACCTGTTAAGTCGCTCTACTCTGCTTTAGGCAAGACGCCTACAGCGTCTCCTATTCAGCGTCACGGTGGCCGGCGTCGCCGAGTTCCATCACCGACTGCGATCCGGCTCTTTCGCCCGTCCAGTGCCTTAACTTCTACCGCGAGCAGGGCGCCTACATCGAAGTTTACTTCGAGCAACTCAACTACGAATCACTTTTAGAAAGCGAAGCTTATGGAGTTTGTGCCTTATAATGTTTTGCCATTCCCAATCTGCTTTCAGCTGCCAAACCTCCTATCCGACTTCGGCGGCCAGCTGGGACTCTGGATGGGAGTTTCCGTGATCACCATCATGGAAGTGGGGATTCTTTTCGGAGAGCTGATCTACAGCGTCATACGGTATCCGTTCACGCGATGTTGCCGCAAGCGAAAGCGACCCGTCGTGACGAAAGGAAAACTGTCCTCATCCGCCAAATACGATATTGTGCGGCACGCAAATCAGTTCAACCAGTTCAGCCAATTTGTTCCTTGAGCCATTTCTGTTTCTTTCATAAATCTATCTTTGAATCCTTATCCGGCTACATCAAAATGAGCACAAAGTGAACGCGAACCTCTGTGTAGGGCCTGTGGTGCCGGCAACCAACACCGGCTGAGGTCGTTGCTTTAAAGCGTATTTCGTGGCATTTCTCGCGTCAGAAAACTTTTCGCACCTTCTCCGTGAGGTTAACGAATTCTTGTAAGGTGCAGTATCCTCGTTCAGCGGTACCATTTCGGAAGTTATAACGTATTTCGATCCTGGCTTGGTCCTTGACCATGTTTGAACACGGGTTCTGACGTACTCCAAGAAACTGATTTCCACGCACGCGGCTCGCAAGCGACCGACCGCTCGAACCGAAGCGGGCGTCGCAAGTGACCACGCGGCACTTCACTCGTCTATTCTAGCTCGAGTGTTTTTGCGGACTCCCAACGCGAAAGGCCTGAGTGCACTATCGTGTCTCTTCCACCAAATTGCATCAGAGAGCAGCCGTACAAAACGTTGCCGATTCGGCGTGAATTTCGCGTTTGGCCTGTTTTCGAGCAGTTTCCCGTGCGAGTCGTGTTTGTGCGGATCTCGAGCATTTCCGGAAAATTTGATTCGTTTTCAGGTATTAATATTAGTCAAGATACGTCAATGAGTGCTGCAGCAGGTAAGGTTCGAATTCGCTTGTTTGAGCTCTAAAGTGGGATTTGCAGAAGTTGAAACGAAGCCCGAGGCTCAAGAAGATGCCACGCAAAGCTGGCTGGCCACGCAGGATCTCAGCAAGTTGGACATCGCCCAACTCACGCCCTTGACTGAAGAGGTAACTCCACTGGAAAGATTGAAATAGCTGAAATTTGCAATTTAGGTGATCAGCCGACAAGCCACGATCAACATCGGAACGATTGGCCACGTCGCCCACGGAAAATCGACCCTCGTGAAGGCGATTTCGGGCATCCACACGGTCAAGTTCAAGAACGAACTGGAGCGAAACATCACAATCAAGCTTGGATACGCTAACGCGAAGATCTACCGCTGCTCCAACGAAGAATGTCCTCGACCCCGCTGCTACAAGTAAGTTTTTTCAAATTTTTATACCAGGCTAAAATTGATCGCACGATCCGGTTTGGGTGACTTATTTTCTTCCACCGAATGAGAGGATAACACCCGGTAAATTAACTTTGGCGACTCCGACGCCGTTTTATCAATGAAAACCGACCTTCTCTTCTCGACGGCTGTACAACGTAATCATTCCAGGGCTGCCGGCTCGAGCACTCCCGACAGAATCCCTTGCGATCGCGAGGGATGTGGTGGCCAGTTCACTGTCGTCAGACACGTCTCCTTCGTTGACTGTCCTGGTCACGACATCCTGATGGCCACCATGTTGAACGGAGCCGCCGTCATGGACGCTGCGATGCTACTGATTGCCGGAAACGAGCCGTGCCCGCAGCCCCAAACCTCGGAGCACTTGGCCGCCGTTGAGATCATGCAGCTCCAGCATCTTCTCATTCTCCAGAACAAAATCGACTTGATCAAGGAGACCCAGGCCAAGGAACAACACGAGCAAATTCGCAGCTTCGTCCAGGGAACCGTTGCTGACGGAGCTCCCATTATCCCAATCTCGGCGCAGCTCAAATACAACATCGAGGTGAGTCTTGTTTTAGTCAAGCAGTTATAATATTCATATTTCAGGTCGTTTGCGAGTACCTCTGCAAGAAGGTCCCCGTCCCACTTCGTGACTTCACCTCGCCGGCTCGCCTTATTGTCATCCGTTCCTTTGATGTCAACAAGCCGGGATCTGAAGTCGAAGGCCTTAAGGGAGGTGTCGCCGGAGGATCTATTCTTAAAGGTTAGTTCTTTAATATATGTCCAATCTAAAGTCAAAACTCCAGGTATCCTCCGCATCGGACAGGAAATCGAGGTCCGTCCTGGAATCGTTACGAAGAGTGCGGACGGCAAAGTCCAGTGCCGTCCCATCTTCTCGAAGGTCGTGTCGCTGTTCGCCGAACAGAACCACCTTCAGTACGCGGTTCCCGGAGGTCTTATCGGAGTCGGAACTCAGATTGATCCCACGCTCTGCCGTGGCGACCGTCTGGTCGGTCACATTCTGGGAGCCGTCGGAACCCTCCCGGACATCTTCACGGAAATCGAAATTTCTTACTACCTGCTCCGCCGATTGCTGGGAGTCCGAACCGAGGGCGGAAAGAAGGCCGCCAAGGTCGCCAAGCTGGCCCGAGGCGAAGTCCTTATGGTCAACATCGGATCTCTTTCCACCGGATGCAAGATTATTGCCGTCAAGGGTAATTTTTTGTGCCTATCTGCACACATACTTTACTTGTTTCAGGCGACGCGGCCAAGATCGCGCTGACGGACCCCATCTGCACTGAAGTCAACGAGAAGATCGCCCTCAGCCGAAGAATTGAGAAGCACTGGCGCCTTATCGGATGGGGAACAATTCGCCGCGGAACCACCATCGAACCCACGCTGCCAGAGAACCACTGAAGGGCAGAAGATTGTTTTGTTGTTGATTTTCGAGTGATTTTAAATTAAATGTGAAACATGTTCTAAGAGAAAATTGTCGCGCGCTAAAAAAATTTTTTGAAACAGTTCAGGGAATAAAGAGGGGCCAAGTCAGAGAAGCCAGCTCTTGGTCGTTCAGTGAGCCGCCGCGGTGACGTCAGGAATGCGCAATCGGAGGCGCCGAGGACCGGCGAGAGGAGAAGATATTTGTCTCGAGCACAGAGATCACAAGCGGAACGAATGATTGGGCTACGAACCGGCGCTCTGCTGCTGTTTTATTCGGCGGCCCGGCGGCGGCAATTGACGAACCCGGCTGAGCTTCTCCTCGTCACGTTGACTCCACAGCGGGCAAACTGCCAAGTCCCTTCCAAGATCGATTGGTATCTTTATCCCGACTAACCCGACCGAAACTCCTGAAGCGCGTGAATGCTTATATTTTACGGGTACCCGAAACCGCCACTTTGCGAAGCGCCGCCTCTGCTCTGAGTTCGCCGGGTGCAACCGCCAGCGCGCGTCGAATTCTCGCGTTTACCGGCGTTCATGTGCTCCACTCGGACGACGTTCTTTCAACGAAAAAAAGCGAATTTCGGCGAGATCTGCTGCTGCGTGGCGCGTCAATGGAGAAGCGGAGCAGTCGGACACGACTCGATCGGTCCGACGACGATTCTGCGCCCAGTTGTGATGCCGCGATAAGACGGAGACGCTGCGAAAACAGCGGAGTGCTGGCTAAATATAGGCGTGACTGCGGAATCCCCGAACCTTGAGAGGCGTCGCTCACGAGGTGAAGAGCTTTGAGATCCCGGCGGCCTGGAAGCATGTTGATCCTAAACTACCTGAGTTTGTTATTGCGCTGTCGTTTATCGCGATTTTCGATGTCCTCTGCGCACTCCAAAGGTGATCTCAACTGCCTCTAGCGGAGATTCTTTCAGAACATTTCTCAGTGACAACAATGACGCGCCTCTGACACCGAGCGAACCGAACTCGCCCGCGTCTCCTTCACGCCACCCTTTGCATCACTCGTGAGAGCTTTGGTCCCATTTAAGATTTCATCCAAAACGTCGACCATCCACTTCATTCTGCGGCCTGCAGAAGGCGAAGGCTTGGGCTTGGCCGAAGCGATGCCGCTGACTGGCGATGGCTCAGCGACCAACCCCGACAAAGCTCAACTGAGGCAATTGTACAAATCAAAGAACCAGAAGCGGGTATACGATGAAGCAGGATTCCGCCTGCGGGCGGCCGGATTGTGCATTAGAACGGGTTCCGTTGGTTCCATTGAGGTCCTTCTTGTAACTGGATCGTCCAATCCTGACCACTGGATTGTGCCTGGCGGAGGGCTGGAGGTCGGCGAAAACGCTAGGTCTGCAGCCCTTCGGGAAGTCGAAGAAGAAGCGGGAATCCGGGGATCTATTGTCGAATTTGTGGGAGAGTTCAAGGTGAGTCCAAAACTCGGAAGTCTCTCTGCGAGCAACCGACTCCCAGAGGGGTGATGTGGGAAATGGATCCGATTCAGCCCAGCGCTGTCTGATTGGAAATAAGACGGAGAAACGCGTAATACCGTCTACTCTACGTTGAGAAAGTCTCACTTCAACGCTTCGAACTAACAAAGACCGGTCGATTTCCTAGGATTCCACCTCTCAACTGCTTGGATGTGGTGCATTCACAAGCAAAGCAAATAGAATTTTATTGTTAAATATTATAAACAACCTCGGAATTAGTATACCCGCCTAAATTAAACACGTTTGTTACAGGACGACGACCGCCGCACGAGGACATCTCTGTTCTTGCTCAACGTTATCGAAGCTCTTGACGACTGGGAAGATGGCCGCCTGGGACGTAATCGTGAATGGGTTTCGGCTCCAGAAGCGCTCCGGAGAATCAAGCGCTGTCAGTTGACGCTTCTGACAGTGAGCCTGGAGCGGTGTGGCTTCTCGCGAGCGGCTCTGGTGGAGCATTCAGTAAGGAATTGACCAGCCACCGAATGCACCTATCCACATTCAGTCCATCCAACGATGAAACCGACAAAACCGCCATCTCGCCGAGATGCCTCTGGTCGGCGCTGAAGAGTCTTCGTAGTTCGTTCACCGCCGATGTTGTCCCGTCGTCGATATCCGCTTCCAAGTCACTTTTGTTGCATACCACCAGGATCGGCATCCGCTGCACATATTCGTTCGTCATCACTCGTTCTAAAACCAAATTCATTATAACTGCATATACTCTGTTCCCGGTCCCCGTCTTCAATCCTTCCCCTCCATTTTGATAGGCTAGCGTTGAATAGGTCTGATCGTATTTTCCTAACGCATATCACTTTGTGGCCATAAATCGACGTCCAACTTTTCTGGTCAAAACACGAACACAATAAAAACTGAGCCACGAGCAATCTACACTTGAATATAATTAGTTTTACCGTACGTTTGGCAGCCTGGCTAATTTCCACTCCGTTTCGTTCAAAAGCATCCCTAATACAAAACTATACCTGCATTAACAACGGCTAATCTTCGATCGATTCAGAGTCACAATC
Organism: Steinernema scapterisci; assembly: GCA_000757745.1. Taxonomy (NCBI): domain Eukaryota; kingdom Metazoa; phylum Nematoda; class Chromadorea; order Rhabditida; family Steinernematidae; genus Steinernema; species Steinernema scapterisci. The sequence continues at coordinate 101,856 of KN167909.1, forward strand.
AAACTACCGATAAGATGGAAAATCTTACCAAACGCAGCGTGGGCCTCCTTGAATCTTTCCTCGTCGCTGGAGTCGATAACGAAGATGAGCGCGTTGGAATCCGGAAAGTACTTGTCCCAAAGGCTGTGGAGTCCCTCTTGGCCGCCGAGATCCCAGAAATTCAGCCTGATATTCTGGTATTCAACTTTCCCAACTGAAATACAAAAAAACGCATGAGAACTGAGACCTAGCGACCTACTGTTCATGCCGACGGTGCTCGTGATTTTCGCCGGGTTCATCATCTTGTATCCGTTTGTGAACTTCATCTTCGTTTGTTCCAAAAAGGTCTGAAAACGCGCGGAATTGAAAATCCTGGAACTACTCGCTACAAACCGTCTTCCCCGCATTGTCGAGTCCAACGATGACCACGAAGTAGTCCTCCTTCTTGAGCATATGGCTCACAAGGCCGTAGGTCAGAGTGTACATCGCACGGAAGAGGTGAAGCCGGAGGATCCGAATCGAGGAGCTTCGAGTGAGCGAGAGGCGGTCGGCCGCCGGGTCAGATGATGTGGTGCCGACCGCACGCGGAGTCCAGATTCGGGAATGTCGGCCGACGAAGAGTTCGGTCGGGGGTGGTTGCGGCCGAGACGAGTTGATCCTTCAGGAGCCGAAGTTCCCAGAGAAACCGGGAAACTTGGAGGACAAGAAGGAGGTGCTGGAGACCGCCGAAGGAGTGAAGAGCCTTTCTTGGAGAAGATCTGGTCTGGGTCACAACCTTGAAATTACTGTTGGGTTACGGTATCTCAGTGCTCGTAATCTTAAAATTGCAATCAACCGGAGTTCTGAATTAAACGAGCAATTTTGAACATTTTGAACTGGAAGTTCTCCTGGGAAAACAACGATTTTCGCGTTTCAGGAGCAATTCTAACCAGACGCTGTTTCAGACACCGTCTAGTCCGAAGTCTAAAGTTCGGGGAAGTCTGGGAATGGCTTCTGCGATCACATTCGCCTTTTATCAGGTTTGTGAGCGGTCGGTTCGAAGGCAGTAATGGAGCAGAAGGAAGAACCGACCAGCGCGGAGGAGCGCCTCGAAGATCTCATCCCCGCGAGTCACTATCTTCTTCAAAACCGCGCTGTGGAAGAACGCAAGGCGAAGGAATTCAAGACACAACTCGCGCAGTCCATAGACGCCCAGAAGAAGGCGCTGCAAGAGATGGAAGTTGCTTCCGACAGTGTGAGTAGTTTCAAGTCGAGAATAGTCATGATGAGATGAATTTAGATGGTGCGAACGGACCTACGGATGACAGTCCATATTGAGAAGATGATCGAAGCCAACAAGATCCTCAAGCACAAGTTACAACGTATCGAAAAGGTGGGACAAGTGGACGAATACGCCCACGAAGAGACGGAAGAATCGGGACACCGGATTCCAGTAGCCATTGTGCAGTTTGCGAAGCGGCGGATCGTCAAGGGATTCGTCAGTTACAGCGGAGGAGCAGTTGAGACGAGTGAGGACGTGGTCGCTCTGTTCAGTCCCCACGACGAAGAGAACACGGTCACTGAAAAAACATTGGAGAATTCTGTAAGGAGTGTCATTTGCTTTTCGCTATTGAATTATTCGTTTCAGATGACAGAAGAAATTGCAAGCCTCTCTATTTCTACATCTTCCACGTGTTCGGAATGCGATTTCGAGAAAATGGAGAAGTTCCTCAAGAAGAAGAATTGCGAGAACTGCGGAAGAACTCGAGCTTCCGAGACGAACACCGTTCTTTCCTCCTCGAGCCAGGCGTCTTCGGGCTACAACATGAACACTTCCTCCGTTTTCAGCTCAGATGAAGATTCGGGACATCGCTTGGACTCATCAACCGGTTCCTCTTCCCACGATAGGACGCCTACTTCTAGCGCAGATTCTGTTGAGAACGCTTAGAATACAAATTACTGATTGCGTAAATAAAATGAGACTTTAGTGCTGTTTTCAAGAGGGGAGGATTCGAAGCCCTAATTGTTGAAGTCAACTGACTTTAGAAGCGGGCGATGTATCGCTAGAGGTGGAACATGTTCAGCCAGGTCGCAACAGCAAAAACGATACAGCGGAGGATGATGTCACGTTGTGAGTCATGTCTCCAGTACGACCTTCGTTTACGGTTCACCCGGAACGCTGCAATCACTTGACTTCTTTGGGTTTTCTAACCGGCCGAATACCCCGTTTCTAGCAAATAGCTTTACATATTTGCTTTGTAAACAATCTTTGGCAGTTGCGAGTCTTAGTTTCATTCTTATCAAAGAGGCCGCATCCGTAAAAGATAAGAACGTCGATTATTCTCGTTCACTCGCAGTGTCACCTTTCCTTGCACAACTTTGCGTGTTTCTCACCGCTTTTGTTTCAGATGTCCTCCGACGTTCTTACGCTGAACGGCGAAATCGCCACTCTCCTGGAGAACATGGATCTCATCCTGCAGATCGACCCGCAGTCCAGCACCATCAAAACAATTCTGGGAAACCTGAAGAAAAAAGTCGCCGACCAGAAAGAGGCGATCGTCGATGCCGAGAACCTGAATCTGCCTGCGATTCCATCCGACCCAGTCGAGCAAGCGCCCGCTTCTCCCACGGTTCGCCAGAATCTTCCTAACCAACTGATTGTTATGGGGCTACAAGAAACACAAAATGACGAAAACGCCGACAAACGATTCGTTTTGGAACTGCTCAAAAAGGTCAGGAAGCCCTCGTTTCTCTTTTGCGAGCCGTCCCGCATTGGGAAGACACAAGAGAACAGCGCGACCCCGCGCCATTTGCTCTTGAAATTCGAGAGTGAACTCGAAGCAAACGACGTCCTTCGCAAACTCCAAACCTTTGGCTACATCGAACAGCTCGGGAGAGGCGTCCGCATCTCACGAGATCTAACGAAGGCGGAGCAGAAGCAACTGAAGGCGGTGAAGGAGGAGGTGAAGCGAAAGAACGCGAAGAATCCAATACCGCTGTGGACTTACGATCCCGTGACGTTCGAAATTGTGCCGATTTTGACAAATTTACTGTAGTGACTGTTTATTGTTGGTAATAAAAATGATGAATTTGATGTGGAAACAAGAAAACTTCCATAGCCGCGTTCTTTCAAGATTCAGATTTCTTAGAAAGTCGACGAGACAAATTAAGACTTGAATTCTTACTGTAACAACAATGTTTTCGTGCACTTTGGGATCAAGTTGTTTACATCGAAACGTTCTCTGAATATTTTGAAATATTTCAATATTTGGCCGAAGCAAATATTTCAAAACCATTAAATCAAAATCGAAATAAGATAGAAAACTTGATTGTTATCCGTCAGGTTAACACACCGAAAACAACAGGGACCTCGAGGATTGTGACGATGTGATACGGTCCTGTGACTCACAAGCCACAACCGTCTTCACTCGACCAAAAACTGAAAATATTTCAGGGTTTTACAGTGAACACCGGGTTTGCGAGAAGAACGAGAAACGCTTCCATTAGAAATGTTTCTGATGGGACTTAATACAAAACAAATGTGCTTTGGAATCAAAAACAAAGCAAACCCGGCGACCGGCTCGCTGCAGTTGCACTTCCAAACGTACTGACAATCAACCTTCTCCGCTGTTTACGAGAATTCCTCTTCTCCTCGGGACAAAGAAGACATTTGGAAGCAAAACAAGCCCGAAGCAATCAATTTTTGGTTCAAACAACCGTTTTCGAGCAGCGAATCCCAACTCATCGATCGAGTTAAATGGTGTGAGTTTCTGAGATTTTCTTCACAATTTGGCGAAGGTTTCGTAGTGGAGAGATCGTAGTGAAGGGACTTGTTCATCCTCGTATTCAACGTGTGGAATCGATTCCTGGACTAAATCCATCTATCCGGAGCTCTTTTGAAGTGGTCCATTGGCTTCTCTTCGTGGGCTCCTGCTATTTCCAACAGAGTTCCTCGCTCGGAGATCGGACGCATCGAGGCCGCGGCAGCAGAGTGTTGGGTTGCTGCGATCGATATATAAAGCGAGGAGGGGAGCGCGGCGAAGCTCCGCCTCCGCTGCTCGCGTGTGCGGCGGCCGGATTTCGCTCCCATCGTCGTCAGTCGAACAATTCGGTCCGCAGAGGTCGGTCCCTCTCTGAGCCAGCGAGCGCCAGGGAAGAGGCCTGTGCGTTTGCCGCGCCGCCATGCTGGCGCTGCCATATGAACGCACAGCCCCAGGGGAGCCAGGCAACTGCCGAGAACCGACCGAGAGGCTCCGTTCGACTGGAGAGCTCTGGCTGTGAGAGAGGCGGCGTCGGCGTCTGCCAGGTCCCGCAGCGACTGTCTGACGCCGCGTTCAAACGGCGGCGGGTGTTAAAAGTTTTGAAACTGGGAACTCGGAATTTCCTTTTCGGAGCGACTCGAAGTCGGAGGTTTTAGAAGGAGATCGGAGGTTCGGGACGAGAAGAGGACAACGCAGAGTTGACACAAAAACACAAATGAACACACCACGAATTCTTGAGTGTTGCCATCTTCAAGTTCCGAACCCACGATCGCCCGAAATGCCACAAACCCTTTTCAACTTCATTTCACTGATTTATTCACTCTTTTCCAACTTTCTTCTTGATTTGGGTTGAGATGTTCAAGTCTTTCATTGCCTTCACCACTCGGATCCGATGAATTTGCTTCCATCTGCATTTGACATTTTCGAATTTCCACAGCTTCTGATGCTTCCATTTCAAGCGTGTACCTTCCCATTGTGCTTCATGCGTGGCTTCTTATTTGAAACTAGTTTTATTTGATTTCAGAAAACAGGGAATCAGTGCAACACTTCGCTGTATTACCCATGAGAAGTGTTAATGCAGCTGAAACGGAAGCATAAATCCCAACCAAGTCACAAGAAATTCCGGAATGGACCCCTCCGCTGCACAGAAGAACGGAAAACGCGAATCGCGCCTGCTAATCCTGCATCCACGGTATGAAGACCGCAATGAACTCGATGAGGTAAGCGAAGAGTTAAGATTCCCGGGTGGTAACATTATGCCCTGCCTAGAAACTGGACGCACAATTCAGCATCGTCCTCGCGAAGATAAACGGACTGGCCGAAAAGGATGCCATCGATGAGCTGGTCAAGTTCAGCCGCACCAATAAGCAAGCCTTTGAGATTTGCTGCGCTGGACTGCTCTACGGCTACCTTGTGGAAGCGGATCGTTCTCAAAAAGTGAGTTCTACATTACTTATGATATATTTACATTCTCCAATTTCAGTACTACAAACTCTTGTCGCATGTTGCTTCCACGGATCAGTGGTTCGTGACCTTGTGCCACGTAAACATGATTCTAATCGAACTGCTGCACAAAACCAAACCTCAGGTTCGGCAGCAGTTCCTTCTACTGTTCCGCGACTTGATCCGCGATAAAGCACCTCGAATGGACAACGTCATTCTCAACTTTGTTAGATTCATTGGAACTAGTAAGCTCTGATTATCTGATATTTTCGTTCTAATTACCGTTTTCAGCCTGCTGCGATTTTGCCGAAACTCAGCATCTTCTCGCTGGTTTCGCTCAGATGTGCTTGGATAACGGAGAATGGATCAGGGGTTTGAAACCCAACGCTTCGCTGCTGCCTCTTTCGATTCTCGTGGTTGCGCGACATCTCTGCGAAACGGGAGTCAGAGGATCACAAGATCCGAGCAAGAGCATTCTGATCACCTACTGCGAGGTCCTGTTCCGCGAGCGCTTCCTCTCCCTGATGTACCTTGGCCGAGAACTTCTTTTTGTTCTTATGAAGATTTCGAGAGTCCCGAAGTTCGCTTCTGTGTGGAACGATCTCTACAACAATCCCCAAAAGATTGCACCCAATCTATCAGGCAAGTTCAGACGACAATTACTCATTTCTTATTTAACCTTTAGGTGGAATTGCGGATATAATGCTCAAAAGCGGTGTCGGGCATCCGTTTCCTTCAAGGATTCCACTCCTCTATCAAAAGCGTATCGACGGTATGCTCAAGCTTCCCACTATCGCATTCCATGAAGTCCACTTCGAATGGTTCAGTCAACACCTCCAGTGTCCATCTTCTGTGGGAATTCGGTGCGATATCATCCGCGTCTTGCCCCATTGCCCCGTGGAAAACAGGCATGCTTACGATCTTCGCGCCATGTTCGCTGCTTTCTTGCTGAATGGAGCTGTAAGATTACCTTCAATCGATTTTGTATTCAGATTTTTGTATTTCAGCCCATAGCTGAGCAGCAGATTTGCAGGCTTGCATTTTTCTGGGATTGGCTTTACTTCGTTCCAACAAACCCTCCACAGCCACTTCAATCGGTCGACGTTGTTCTATCGTCTTTACGATACATGATCGTCACTCATCCTCAGCTAGCTGCTTCAGTAATCGATTTCTTGGTCTTGGTGAGCGAACAATACACCACTACTTAAGTTAAACTCTTTTTTGCAGAGCATCTCCACAATCGATCCTCCCAGAGAAGCCTTGATTTTCTCGAATGTGATGAACGCTCTCAAGCAGGCGGAAACCAAGTTTCCCGGATCATTTTCGTATGTCCTCGACCACCCCAACATGGACGCGCAAGTTCGGGATTCGTTCCGAAGACGGTTTCCTAACGCCGTAAAGCTCACCTCCCCCATGCTGGACGTGAAACCGCGCGAAACGCCACAGAGCCCGAAATCCGCGCCCACGGAGCCTCCGAAGTTTCCTGTACCACCCGTGGCGTCGTCATCTGCTTCGAAGGACCCACGGGTGCACAAAAATCGGCCATCGGTTGTACCTAATTCGGTCCCTTCGCACGCTCCGCCTGAGAAAGTGAAGAAAACAAGAACCGCAGTCGATTCTCCCGCGGAGCCGAGCACATCAACGGCCTCCAATTGCGTCGATGATAACGAGATGGAAGACGGGTCGGACGATGCGCTTGCACCCGACGGCGCTGACACAAGGTGAGGTTTGCAAGTGGAATATTCACGTATTGATTCGCGATCGATTTTCAGCAGTGCATCATCAGAGGATTTGGAGAACTTAGAGCAGTACGTTGCCGCCATTGCCGACGAAACCATTAGGGAGTACATCGAGGAGCTGGACTCTGCGATCAAGAGCGGAGAGGGCATCGCAGTTGAGATCTTCAACAAGCTTCTTTACGGCATTTGCGAAAAGGTATTTCAGAAACTTTTTGATTTGTGCTCAATAACGATTCTTAAAGAGCGAATCCGTCGACGAGGATCAGTTAGAACTCATCGCGCAATGTCTTCTCACCGTCTTTGAACCTTTCCTCAACAAGCACCAATTTATCCCCAAAGATACCTCGGAAGAGTAAGCACCTAATGAGTGAAATCCAGGCTAATCTCGCGTTTTCAGTAGCATCAAGGAGGTCATATCCAATACGCCCTTTTATGCTCTCTTCCGGCTTCTCTGCTTATTCAATGACCAGGATAGAAATCAGCTTCCCCTACTTCCACTTATGCATCAAATGCAAGAGAAGCGGCCGTGCATCTCTTACCTGATGCTGTATTTCCTGAAAGGTGGACGTAATGGAGAAGACCGCAGCATCAATGTTGACCAAGATTCTGTTCGGCTGTATACGATGTTCTGCCAGATCAAGGGCGTCAAGGTGGAAGAGCAACTTGCTTTCGACCTGGAGGTATTGTTTGAGGTTGTGTGCTGAACTAGAACTCGTTAATTTCAGTGCTGCGAGATGGACAACGAGCACAAGTTGTTCACATACCTGGTTCCATACGTGTTAGAGAAGTTCGACACAGTGGTCATGGGATCTCCAGCACTGCTAAAGGTCGTTTGCGCCCACGTGGATAGGAACCAACTGCTTTCCCTGACCTGCGATATCTTCAAGGAAAATATCACCATGTTCAGGAAAGATTCGTTTGCTCAACTGATCGTCGCCAGCCTCGATTGGGAGCCTCTAGATCAAGTGACCCTCTGGCAGTTCATCCACGCCGACTGCGTCCCGGCTGAATGGATTTTTTCGTCGATCCCGAAGTTGTCCTACGCGAAGCACGCTGACGCCGCTTCAAACGCTTTGATGATGTTGCGGCGCTTGAACACTCCTAACCAGCTTCTTGTGAAGGCGCTGTTTGGCAAGTCAGCGAAGGACCAGTTCACCGTCAACGCTCTGATGGTAAATCTTCTGCATCTTTAATTTCGTTAACTTATCGTTTGAATTTCAGATTTTGTTCGATGAGGAGGACGCGATTCCCAAGGTAGCTACTCTGCTGCTGAAACAAGTGAAGCGGATGATCAAGGAGGGTCACATCATGGCCAAGAAGGAACAGCGGAAAGAATTGAGCGTCGAACAGGTGTTCGCCCATCTAGAAAATCTCCGGAACGCACACATCTCGAAGCAAACGAAGAAGGTGGGAACTTTCTTCGAAAACTCTGACCTGCGGGACCTGTTCACCGAGGTTCGGAACGACTCCTCCTTCGACCAAATGCAAAACAAGTTCGGCGATCTCTTCGCCTTCATCGACGTCATCGAAGACGATCGGAAGACTCCGCGAGGAGGGCGGAAAACGAAACGGAGACAAGCCTCCGCCGGAAACACCATAGAAAGCGATGTAAGTGCAGACTGATTTCAAGCAATCCCCTTAATTGTATGCTTTTCAGGACGAAGAAAGGGTCCAAAAGCCGAAGAAAAGAAGAGTCAAAGAAGAATCCGACAGCGAGTGAAAAATTTATGCGGGAAAAAAGTTGAATTATACGGGTATGCAAAAACACTAATAAAACTATAGAAGAGTCAGAGTGGATGACGAGATCACGAGAATTTATTAAATGGGCAACTTATAAATAATGGTTGACACGCACGAAGTTTGAGCAAATCGGGGAGTTTGGAGCCGATTTCATTCGGCTTTTTCGTGGTCGTCGTCGTCTGAAATGGTGCGATGTTACTATGATTTGGAGTCTGGATGTGATGGAGACTGTCTGTCTGGTCGCCGGTTCCTTGTTTTTCATAGCTGCGCCGAACTAGTCGTCTCTTCGAACTTACCTAGCGGCTCGTCTTCGGTGTCAGTCTCGTCTGGGTAAATCTCGTCGCGGTCGACGGAGAAGTCGGCAGAGCAGATGGAATACGTGATGATGGAGAGGAACGCGAGTGGAACTCCGAAGAGGCAACTCGTTAGAATCGGCTGGTTCGCGAACATTTCGTAGACATTCGTCGAGATCTCGTAAACCATCCGCCGGATCCTCTGCGCCATCGAGCGACCGCCTTGCGCCTGCGTGGAGTTGAGGGTTTCCAAGAAGGTCAACAGCGACTGGGGAGTCATCTGGCGAGGCGAATCGTTGCTCAGATAGTATTCATAACTGGAGTAATTGAAAACCAGGATATTCGGGATGGCGAAGTCGGCCAGGACGATGCTGTTGGCTATCTGGTTGCCGTCGAGCCATCCAAACTGATACCGCGATTGAAGCTCTTCGTTCTTGCGCATCTGGATCGCCGCTTCGCGCGTCAGTGTGTAGAATCTGGAAATATGAATAATAAACCTTCCAATAATCTTAAAACAGCTTTTGTTCCAACACCTCGCGGAAATTCAACGACGATTTTCTGCATTACCAACTTACTTTCCAACATCGGTCGAAGTATTCAGCCGTTCGACAATATTTAAAACCGCGAGGACCAGAAGCTTGTCCAATGATGTTCCCATGTCATTGATGTTCGCTCCGGTCACAGCAGGGATCACTGGATATCTTTCGGCGTTGATCCAGGCGGTAAGGTTAGGGTCTAAAGTAGCATGTGTATATAAGAACCGAAGCTTATATAACCAACGTTTTTCGGCATCGTAAACATAGTGGGTGTTGTCCTTGAAGACCACAACTCCTGGGCGATTTTTGAAGACCACCGTCGTTGGTAGATGGTTGAGTTTCGCTGTCCTCAGGAACCGATTTCCGGTGAAGAACAGATTTGCGGCTTCGTCGTAATCGTTGAAAAGCTTCTCGTTCTCTTCTTTCTTGTCTTCGTCGGTGGATTCAACGAAGACGAACAGTGGATCGCTTACGGACGTTTTGCGTTGCTAAACAAAGAGGGTAGATTTAAGCAACTAAAGGCAATTTCTACTTCTGCGAACTTTGCGGGACTCTCGATCGTGTCCACGACGGGTCCGGAAGTCTTCAACACGAAATCCACGAGCGCTTCCTTCTTCCTCTCGCCTTCGTACTTGATTTCTTTTCCATTCCGGAAGCTGCAAATTCGAGAATAACAAAAATGCCAAAAAAGTTATAACTCACAAGACAAGAGTCGGATACGCATTGACCTTCAGCGTGTGGGCGACTGAAGGATAACGGGTACAGTCGAGTTTCGCTAGGCGCACCGGTGAATCTCGGTCAGCTAAGGCATGACCAACGTGCTCCCAGATGGGCATCAGCCGTTTGCAGTGAGCGCACCATGGGGCATAGAACTAAAAGAGGTTAAGTCACGAAGAGCAGCTACAAAGCGCCGTTTGCACCCAAATAGCCGCTAACGTACCTTCACGAACCACATTCCCTTGTCCTTCACTTCCAGAAATCGGTCATTGAGGTCCAAAACGTTAGAATGGACTTTTGTGGCCACAGTTCGCTCCATCGTGGAGCCTAGGGCTAACACCAGCAAAAGGAAGGCCGTCCTCATCGTGGCCTAGAGGGAGAAATAAGACTGTGCGGAAGCGGCGCTTGCTATTTGCAGTCAGCGCGCTCTCGGGTGTATCGAGAGGCCGAGAAAATCGATATCTGACGACGGCAGTGGACCTTGTGGCACCCTAACATTACGGAGGGATGTTCGCAATGCTATAACCCGAAACCTCATTTATTTGATAACGAAACGGACAACATTGAATTAATTAGGACAATAAATAAATTAAGAATCTTCTTATCACAGAATAGGGCGGCTTCTTACTCGCGATGGACGAGGACGAAGAGGGCCAGAAGAGCCAAGACGGTGTACTTCAGCTTGGGGTAGTCGTTCATGAGGATGGTGACCATTCCGATGTAGGGGACGAATCCTTTGGCACGGCCTACGACGTCCTTGCGCTGGAGCCAGTGCTGTCCGGGAGCGTATAGTCCTCGGTCGTCGACCTGTAAAGGCAGAGATCACTGGAGGAGCTGAAATATTGGAACTCACCTGGTTGTTGTCGCCCTTGGTCAAGAACTTGGTGTGCAGGTTATCCTTCTCGTGGACTTTGATGACTCTGTGGACGATGGGAATGTCACGGCCATCGATCTTGAAGACGGTGATGTCGCCAGTGCGGATGGGATCCTCCATGTTGTTCGTGAGAAGGAGAAGATCGCCTCGGTAGAAGGCGGGTTCCATCGAGCCTGAAAGGACGACGACGATGGGACTTTCGGAGTTGGTCACCACCATAAGACCCTTCCAGATCATCAGCGCGGAGCTGACGATCATGGCAAAGTTTAGGATCTGGTACAACATCTGCCGGCAGTTCATGCGGCGCACCTCATCGAAGAGGGCGCTTTCCCACATGGATTGCAACACCATTCTGAAACTAATTCCACAAATCAAAATGGACAAGAATCAAATAACATCCGATATAGAACCGATTAAACGGCGCCGAAATATAAACAAGGACAACGGGTATCAAACAACGAGTTTATTTAATTGATGTGTAGAGGAGAATGCGAGATTGGAGATCAAAATTCGAGGAGACTAGTCGGTACTGCAGAGCCCGAGGAAGTCGTCCATGAGTGTGCCGATGGCGAAGATGTCGGCCGCGTCGACCCTGGTTCCAATGAGCTTCACCCGGATCTCGTCGTCCTGTTTGATTATTGTGGAGTCGTCTTTGGTCTTGTAGCAGGGAGGATTGGCGTTGGGCTCGAACTCCATATCAGGCGGAATGCAATGCCTGGAGACGAAGCAGGAGAGCGGACCGATGTCACAGAAGAGCCCGACCTTGTTGACTTGATTGACGACAGCGTCCATAACCTGGCCTTTGAACGGTCTGAACACAATCGCCTTGTACCGCACAGGATATAACACGAATCCACGACCTGCAAAGGCAAAATAAATTAGTCTGCAGAGTTCTTGATCAGCAGAAGTGTTAGAAATAGATAGCACATGACATGCTGAATTTCCGTTGCGTGAATTCGCACAAAAACAGCTCACTCTAAACCGTTTCTAGATGACTTATCCTACAGAGTAAACCTGAGCCCTAAAGAGCGCAGAAATAAGAAAAAAGAACTCACCAGGCTGAATAATTCCATGTCCAATGTTGTCGATTGTGGTCACGGCGATGATGAATCCGTGTTTTCCGGAGCACGTGCCTTCAACCTCGTTGAAGAGCTTCGTCTTGACCGTCTCCATCAGGTTTGGCCCGAAGTACTTCGGATGGAGGCAAATTTCGTGAGAAAGCGACAAATGGAAAAACATTCTTCGTGGTCGCTTCTGAAAATATCATTTTGGAGGACGGGAGAAACAAAGTGGCCACACGACTCACGACACGAAGCGTTGGAAAGATGCCAGAGAACGCATGCGACGTTTACACGGACCCCCACAATGATACAAATTCCTAGGAGCACGGATGTTGGCCCAGGCCAGGTGGAACCACGAGGCTTCGGGTCCTGGGCGAGAAAGAACCCGCACGGCGTTGGGAAAATCATGATACAGCTGCGAAAACCGTTACGCAGCTTTGACAACATCAAAACGTGAATATTTGGACTGGCAGTGGGACTAGTTACGGCAGGATAATCGGCATAAGAGCCTCTTTAATTTGGAGGCGCGTTCGTTCGTGATTTCACTTCTTAAAATTGAATCTTGTGGCGTTTTGGCGATTCTCTGCTGCCGGACGACTTTCGGTTGTTCGTAAATATTTCCATTGCGCGCTGCCCTATGTTTAACTCGTTCAAATATCTCTTGAGATGATCTGAGAAGATCCAGATCGATTGTTGAGCAGTTTTTCACTTTTGGAGGGAAAACGGGTCATTATAACGGTCGTTCGGTCGTTCTTATACGCGAAGTTGCAATGCTGTATATTTATTTGTAATGCATGTGATTTCAGGATGGACCAAACTTCTCGAATCCAAGCGGACGAGGATCGGAGGAATCCCCTCAAAAATGGGGCAGTTTTAGCAGAGTTGCAGACGTAAGTTCCACAGTCTTTAAATCGACTTCCTTATCCTTGCTTCAGAAAGTTTCGATCGGCCCGGAAAGCGCTCCCACAGCAGCTTTTGACCCTCAAAGGTCTCAACATTCTGGACCCTTGTTCTAACCTCTGCCTTTATCGGTAATTCACGATTTTTTGAACTTAGCATTCATTTTGGTTTCAGAGTTTTGGATCTGGGCCGCCGTTTGATTGAAGTGGACGAAGGACTCCGGCGGAAGACTGTGGACACTCTCTGGACCGAATGCATCTACGCCGTGATCGATCGGATTCGCCGCTGCAAGTTTGACGACGACGTCAAAGCGTCGTTCTCGCAGTTCACCAATGCGATGGCAGGATTCCTCCAGGACATCGCTTCTCTGCACCCCGAACTTAACTTTTCGGTTCTTCGCTATTGTGGCGATCTCGCGCGTTATAGGGCTCTCTACGTTGGCCCAAGCGATTACTACATGAAGGTTGCTGAAACGAGGTATATCGCCGCGCTTGGGACCCACGAAGCCGATTCCAGTATCTACAATCGACTTGGGGTTCTTTACCAAAAAGAAGATCTGTTCAAGTCATTTTTGTGCTTTGCCTACGTTCTCACCCACGAAGTCTCGCTAGAAGCAACCCTCACTAACGTTCAGAACATGGATCCGGAGAAGTTGCCCGAAAGCGAACAAAGGGAGCTTCTCAAGCTGACGATCGAACTTGTAAAGTCAATTCTCTCTTCGGACAGGTGCAAAGCTGTTTTGCAGTTTCTCGTAATCCTTTTTCTTTTTAGCGTTGGAGTGAAGCCGCACGAGTGGGAGAAGTTCTTGGAAGACGATTCGTTGGACGATTTTCTGAAAAGTTTGAAGGTTATCACACAAATGACGCTTTATCTTTCCCGTAAAGGTGATTCTGACTGCTTGAGAATTGTTCTAACATTTTTTGCTTTAGGGACCCAAGAGGCCATCCGTTCTTGCATCTTCACATGCCACTCTTTATGGTCTCCTGTGATTGAGAAGCTCGTGAACAAAAGTGACGAAATTCAGGAATTGGATTCAGAGAAGCGGAGGAAGAAGAAGAGATCCAAACGTAGAAAGGATTCGGATACCGAAGAATCTGAATCCGAGAAGGAAGAAGAGGGGCAGGAGGAGGTCGACGTGGAGATGCTGAAGTCGAAGATCTTCTCCTGGCTTCGTTTGGCGGCCACTTGTTTGGCTCGTTGGTTAAACGAAGTTTCGATGGACATCGGGAAGTACAACGTGAAGATCCCGATTTTCACTCAAGAGGTAACTAGCATAATATTTCAAGTTCCCTATGAAGGGTCCTGCTTTAGCAACTTTCGGCTCTAACCCGCGGATTGACCGAGCTTGTGAATCCTCAGATTGGAGATCTGAAACACGTCATCTCCGGTTTAGACGATAATTACAAGCCTCTCCCTCTTTTCGTGGATGTGGACAAGTCCGAGGAGCAGTGGAAGCTTCTTGCTTTTGAAATCAAGAGAGGCCTTCGGAACACTCTCGTCCCACTTACTCTCAATCATTTCCTGGAGTTCAACGCCAACCGGCAGATAAGCGACGTTATGGAGAATATGGCCAAACTGCGTATGGAAAGCGAGCAAAAACTGGTCTGTGGGTCTCTGAAGTGCTTAAATTTAATCTTGGTTCTTTTAGGAAGACGAAAAGGCGAAGTTCCCGGTCTACGTTCTTCCTGATTTGCAAGTTCTCCAAACGAAACTCTACCATTTGAAGCGTCTCCTTTGCTACGATAACGCTCCGAAGTTCGTCATTGGTCAATCTATTTTGGCCACTTTGGATAAGAATAAGAAAGGATGCGCGAATGTATGTTGGCTCGTGGCGAACGAATTTTGGAGAAGAGTGTTTTACAGATCAGAGAAGCTATCAGGTGGATTCAGTCCCTCTTTGACCAATCCAAGTGTGTTATGGGTCGCGAGGAGAGCCTCATTAAGAACGCTGAAGCGATCATGCGAGAATCTATGAGCGAAAATTTCACTGGACTTCTGGCAACTGTCGTGGTGAGCGAACCTACAGAAGAAAAGTCCGAGCACGGTACAGGAGAACATTTAGAATTTGCCTAGAATATCTGTTTTTTCAGCTTGCATCTCCGTGGAAACCGTGGATTTGCTGGCGATGCGTTGGAAGGAAGCGGTGGATAGAGATAGAATTAAACCAAAGCGACTCATGAAGCACCGAACTACCTGAAAATGTAGAGAACCAAGAAGACTGAAGATGAACGTTTGCTGTAGGGTGAACGATCTGAGAATTAACCGAACTCTTCACAAGCTTTCGGCAATTCACATCGAAGTTCCCCAATTTCGGTTCTTATTTTCGTCTTTTGCGGATCTGTGGATATGGATAAACCGTTTAAATTTCGTGGATTGCTACCGAATCTTGTCCAAAAGCGTCCCTCCATCTTCAGTTCTGCAAACTTTCCATTTCTGCGTTTATGTGCTTAAGCGGCATTGGATTTGTCCCCGAACAGGATTACGCAAAGATGTTGTCCCGATTAGAGGGCGACTCAGTGCGGAGATGAGCGGAAAAGACGATTGTGCCCAACTGCGTATGAACATCTGCGAGAGATTAGCAGAAGAGGACGATTATGGCGAGAAGAAAGGGACAAAGTGCGAAATGATTGTGGTTTGACCTTCGCCGATGTGCATAAGTAATTTGCGATGAAACGACAGATTACGGGCGTAGCGAGGGTCAAAATATAGATCTGATTGGGAAAGGGAAAGACCAGGAACTCTTCGATTGACGCTCTGTTCACTATCCGCTTGTTTCCCATGATTCTCTGGGTAAATTAGCCTATAACAGTCGGTGTGCGTGACCGGGCAACAGATGGTTGCAGCGAGGAGAGTCAGTGATACACGGGGAAATGCCCATTAGGCCCAGATGTTCTAATTTGTGTAAACGAGAGGATAAGAATGAGTTTAGCCGTTGCCATCGCCGCCATCCTATCGAGCTACCGTATACCTTGAGGTTCTTTTTTGCTCCGGCTCACAAAACCGCATCCAGGTGTCACCGTAGTCCAAATCTCAAGGAACTAGCTAATTAGCTATGCAGGAGAAGGTCTTCATTTCCTTCCGTGCCGCTAATTGTTGATCCGTTACTCTCGCATATAAGGCTAATTGCGAAGGGCCTTTGGGGAGATCTCTCTGGGGCTTTGGCTCCGTCGTTGGCGGCCGTTTGCTTGTCTTTGTGCATCCTAGAGCCATCAGGAGCGCTTTTTCACGACTGTAGGGACGACGTTTAATGAAGACCGCCGGATGGCGGCGGGCGCAGTTAATCCGCTTAGAATTGAGCATCGCGGGGAGCAAGAAGGAGCGGATTAATTATTGAGTGTTTTGTAGCGCCCGCGGCCTCTTCGCCGCCCGACGACGTCTTCATAAGCGCGAGGAGTGTTTTCCCCTTCCGCGCCACTAGGCACCTAATTCGAATTTTCGTTTGTTTGCTCATCGCAGGAGACTCTTGCGCATTCCTAATACCTACACGACTCCCTCCGCGTGTAAGGCGAGATGCGCGGTGGCTCAGGAAGCGCATCGATCTCCCCTCGACTTCTCAAGTTCCCCCGGGCTTCGCCGGAAGGTGCCCACCCGTCCGCCGGCGGCGACCACAAAGCATATCATCGCCGCCGACCTTTGTATGTAATAAGCCCAAGTCGTTCGCCTGCAGCTGTGCAAACATAATGTTCCTCCCGATGGGCGGTCGAGGGTCCGCCGAGCGCCAATTCGCTACTTGCAGGCGGCTCGTTTAAGGGCACCCAAATTGTCATAATCTGCATTAGTTAGCCGCTCCTCTGCCGTAATAGGTCGCTTGCTGGCTTGCTTGTCCGCCGCTCCCAAACAAAGCGCGGGCGCGGCGCGATAATTGGATCATAGAGGAGCTCGCGGCTCTTGGCCCGAGCGCATTTCAGGGAAGCGTAATCACATCAACATCAATCAAATTAGTTTGAGTGGTCGAAACGATGTTGCGACGACGACGAGAAGAAAGAAAAAGTCGATTGGGAAGCGCGAAAGAGCATCGAAACGAGGAGCGGAATCAAATGCGCTTTTTGATTGCAGGCCACGACGGAGGCGCCGGGGAACTCCGGAAGGGGCCTCTTTATAATCTTCTGGCAGCCGC
>KN167909.1:119012-139491 GCA_000757745.1 Steinernema scapterisci
GAAAACGATGAGCGAAAGGCGGAGGTCGAAGAGGAAGCCGCGAACCGGCCTTGTTTACGGCGGCCACAAAAGAACGTCTGAAGTGTGAAGGTTACGGAAGCGTGAGAGTCGCCATAGAATTCTCGAGCGCGGCCCATTTCGGCTTTGGAAGCGACCAAACGTCCGTCGAATGCGGGAGAATGTTCAGAATCAAAACCGAAAACACTAAAATCAAAAGATCGCCGGCTAAAAGAAATGGCCGCCACGGTCGGAGATGATTGGCAAGAGCGCGAATCGGAATTGATAGAGTGGGGATGGATGGGTACACGCGGTGGTTACAATGTGAAAAGTGGTCGGAAGAAGACGGAACATGATGGAGAGAGAATTAGAAATTCCCGGGTGATGGGAACATTAATCTTGAGCTGGAAGGTGAGAGGAATTTTGAGAGGTTGGGTAGGGAAAGTGATAAATCAGAACCGAAATGATCGAATACGAACACCGAGGCGGTCTTTTTTGAGAGTTTAGCCAAGAAAAAGTACGGTAGCTAAGGGTTGTAAAACAATAATTTGACAAGGGATTCATGACAACCATTCAATTGTTGGACGATTGATTGGAAGGGTTCACGAAAGATTCAAGTTCTGAACTGAAACAGTGATCCCAAGACAAAAGAAGTTCTTCTGACTCCCTGAGTTCTACGTGCACTGAATGTGAAAGTCCTCACTCTCAGATCCTCTGCTTCCAATTTCTCTTTAGCTCCTTGTCCTACTATCAAAATCAAAACAACCTTTTCCTTATTCACTTGACAGAGTTCAATCTTCAAATCGTCCTTCGGTCCTTCGATTACAGTAATCCTTACCTTCCCCGACTTTTCCTGCTCACGACCGTACCCGAGGTCTCTTGCATGGCGCCTTTGTCGATGGAAACGTCATAATTTCTGCGCTTTTCCCGCGTCGTCGTGTTTAGGCAACAGCCAATTTACCGCTTAAACAACGACCCGTCGTGGCATCCATCCACCTCCCGCCGCCGCCGGCGGCGGCCATCTTCTTCTTCATTTTCGCCGCGATCTCCCGTTGCGCAATCTTCGCTCCAGCTTTGTTTCTCGGGCTCCGAAGGCTGCCGAGTTGCCTTTTGGGCACTCGTTGCGTCTGCGCCTAGCGCTCAATCATCACACTGGAGAGCCGCCGGCGCGCCCGAGAACAGCGGGGAAACTAACTGCGCCGCTTCCACACGCGTTCTAGGCGAGTTGCTAGAGCGCTGACGCCGCCGCCGTCGACTAGTGGTCGTCTTTCGTGTGTGAGCACAACGCGCCAGCACAAACGTGCAAACGATTACCGGCAGCTGGCTGTGGACCGACTGATTTTATCCTCCGACGACATCTCTTCGCTCCTCCACTCCTCCGCAAGACGTCGTCCGCCCGGCTCCTCGTCTTGTCACCGATCTCCGCCGCCCGAGCTGTCGATTGTTATGAATTGGTCGCACTTTGTCACAGAAGTTGATGCGTAGTCGAGCGAATACCACTTCGTCACCTTCAACCAGTTCAGCGACCATGTTCCCGAACCGGCACCCGGTGGGTTCAGTTTTACTCTCTCTTCTTTAAACTAACCACTCGATTCTTTCGCCCTAACGACCCCTCCCAAGTGCCCTGCAATACAAACACCCCTAATGGATCCCTTAATCCCGGATCGTATACCCAGCCTCGCTGATTCCGGACCATATGTCACCACCGCCTGGCTGCTCATGAGAGCAACGCCTCAATTTGCCAATTACCCGATCTGTCTCCACTTTTTCTTCTCTCCGATCACCGTTTCTCGGGCTTTTATCGCCTAATCCGACCACGCTGCCGGGTGTTGTCACGCGCAGGTTGTCGGCGCACGCCTCCTAATCTAATCCAAACATCGCACGGTCCGCGACCGCCGCGCTTTTATGTATGTTTCTTCGCGCTCCCGTCGTCGTTTTTATTAGCACCGGATCGTCGGAGGATCGGTTTTCGATGCCCGCGCGATCTCCGCTGTTTGCCCACCGTGTTTGCCTAACCCTAGGAGCAACTCCGCGGCTCCCTGCACCGCGCACCAATATTTTCCTTGTCCTGTTATCTTGTTAATTAGCCTCTGCGTAATTAATTGGCCAGGATCCGGGATCCGCGAAAGCCGCAGCTGTCGCCTCCTCGGCGGATGTTGGCGGTTGTTAGCTGTCGGCTGGAGGACCGCGCCTCCAGGACATGAATCACTTTGACTGATCTCTATTATCGGAGCTAAACACCGTGTTAAAACAAAGGAGATCACACCCTCTTACAGGCCTTTTTCTGCGAAATCGCTGTTGTTGTTGCTCTGCTAATGTGTCGCCGTGCGAAGCGAAGTGTCAAGGGGTGGGATGACTGACCGGGTGTAAAGTTTTCGCTGTTACGCCATACGTTCGGGGACGGCGCCGTAACCAGTAACACCGCGGCGACGTCGTTGTCGAAGACGTCCTTCCTTCCTTTATTGCCGCAGCGAGGTGCCCGAGTGGTCCACGACCTGAAGAACCCCAACATACCGTTTGCCGCGGGCTAATTAGCCCTTTGTCCGAGCCGCCAGGCCGGCCTCCTCTTCCGCGGCTCGCTGATCTATCGTGTTTTGCGGCGGCGCTTTTTCGCCTCTTCCTTCGCCTCCGAACGCCGGAATTTGTCAAAGAGAACACGACGGCGCTTGTTGACCACCGGCGGCTGCGGGTGCGAGTGATGAGGTCGGCGAGGAAATGACTCAACTGTCATGCTAGCGCCGTTTGATTAGCGGCGATACTGCCGTTGGTTCCCCTTTTAATGCATGATTTATAGGATGTCTTCGCCCGAGGCTCGGGCCCGCTGCCCTCCTTAATTCTCCGCTGGGACACATCACCCATTCTAAATGGCCCCACTCTCATCTCCGCGCTGCTTGTGTCCGGGCCTTGTTTAGGCGGAGGAGAGGCGATTAGCGGAGTGCCACTGGGATTAAAGCCGATCAGGGAGGGAAATGCCGATGAGAAGAGCGCCGTTGAGGGGAATTCAGGAGATTGAAGCGCTTGAAAGGTCAACGGCCGCCTTGACAAACCTGCTTCCAAGTTTTTGTGACTCATTGTTTTTTCTGGATTCCGCAAAAATGCCCTTTCGGAGCCAAATACAAACTAGGACTTTTCAGAGAAGTTCAAGGGTTTCGTCAGCTTCAAGCTCTGCAAAAATACAAAAATTGAAATTTCGAGCTTTTACCGTAGTCCCGACGGCGAACCCAGAACCTCCACCGAGTTCAAAAGCGAAAGTTCCAAGATCATGGCGTGTCAGCACTCCTCCTAGTTCCCGTTTCCTGCAAATGCCCTTCGCATTTTGACGCAAATTAAAAGCGACGCGAACCTAAGATTCCTGGCAGCAGAAGCTCGTGCAGGCGACGCTCGTAAAACAACGACGCGTTTAATTATACAACCGAATAGGGATAGGCAATTACCTCATCTGCGGCCATTCGCTCTCCCTCTTTGTTCGGCGCACATAAACGTGTGTGCTGATTTTTGGTTCGAAATTCAAACTTGATCCCTGGGACGCTGCGGAAGCGCCGCGCTGGATCGTTAAATTGGCTTCACGATACTTCTCGGTGGCGGAAAACGGTCCGCGGCCGTTACGCAGAGGACGCCGCAGAAAGCGCGATGTTTTTGTTGTCCGAACCTTCCGGCGAAGAGCGACCCTCCGACGTGCAAAAAGTGCGAATGTTGTAATGATAGGATCATAATTATAACTGCGAAGTTTCGATGTTCGACAATCGTGGGATCCTTGGTGCGGGCCGGCAGTTGTTCGGGGCTTCGATGTCACACATTAGCAGCAGATGCCCGCCGAGGTGCGGAAAGCCGAGTGTCCTTCTTCTCACCTCCGATTCACACCAACTCTTCTCCGCACCTCGCATGAAAGAATTCTGGTGGATCTGATTCCATGCCGAGTCTTCGGGAGTCAGAGTCGCAGATCCCCAAGTCTTCTCTCAACATGGTCATCGCTTTCTAGAGGATATCTGTGGGAGATGCCCTCTCCGCTGGTGTCATCGGCACTCGCGCTATCGTCCCGCTAAACTGTTAGGAAAACAAATCTGCGCGTTTATTCTGCGATTCTTTCCTGTTTTGCTAGCTGCGCTGCTACTCGAGGCTCCCGTGGAGGCGAAACGAGCGACATGATCGATGCGCTACTAAACAAACGAAGATTAACACTCTCTGTTTGTGTTGTACGCGCGCTGGAGTGCCATTCACATGAGCATCGGCTCGATAATACTTCCCAATCGGTTCGCGCGCCCTGCTACCTGTCCTCGCGTGCCGCCGAGGAGCACTTTGTGGTCAAAGTATCTTCGAATTCGACGCGCTCTGTGATGTGTGCGGGCATTACGCGCCGGAGATTTATTGCCATTATCATAATCCGGGGACGATCTTGCGCCTTCCGACCTACGAGATTACGCGGCGTGTTTAGACGTGCAGCAGCCGGCCGGCCGGTCGATCGGGAAAGAGAGCTAAGCGCGAGCGAAGGTGTGAGTTTCCATTGACAGAAAAGTCGCAATCAAGGTGTGATTCGCAGTTCTCCTCCGCCTCTCCGCGACCTAAGTGGCGAGGATCAGTCGCTGCTTGGTGCCCGATCCGAGTTAGTCCCTTGCCTCGCTCCTCGCCGCCGCATTGTTTGCCTTTTGACTTTGTTTCTGCCGTAGTGAAGTGATCGTTGGCGTACAAAAACGGGTCAAATCCGTTGCTGCTCCTCGCCTCGCGCACCGCGCCTTCTCACCGCCGCCACCTACCCAGCCAAGCACCTCTGCCCAGTGCGCGAACACTCCCTCGTGCGGCAATTGATCTTCTTTCCGTGTCGTTAGTCATCTTTACGGCTTGCCTACCATCAACTGCCGCCTACCCGCCGACAGAGGGAGAAGATATTAGGGAAGATAGGCCGAGAAGGTCCGCGGCGTTTTCTGCGAATAGATCTCCCCTTCCTGCAGCATTAGCTCCTGATTGGTCACGCCTCGCTGCACGCACAAATCGGTTTTCTTACGTTTGTGACGCTGATTAGAGCGGTAATTGAACAAAGGAACAGTTTTTGTGCCCAATCCCAGCGAAGAAGCGTTCGCCTTCGGCGTTTCTGGGGGTCTTATCACCGATCGCGACTGGGGAAACACGAGTGGAATGCCTCGGAATTGTTGTTTTTACAGCTGTGCTTGACGTTGCCGCGGCTGATAAAATTTCGACGACCAAACGCTTAGGAGCGCCGCCGACCCGAATGTAATAAGATCAGAACTGCATTTGGGTTTTTTCGAAATCGGATGAATGTGTCCTTGTGCTGCTTGCTTGTAGGCGAGGCGACAAAGGCGCAAATGCAGATGTCGTTGCGCCTCGCTGCGTGTCCTTTGATACGCTGTACAGTCGCAGTAGAGCCTTCTTCTGTTATTTTATTTTCCCGCCTCCCTCGACTGACACTACCTGACCTGTGCTCGCTCGCTCGCTCGCCCGCTCCCCTAAGAGCAATTTGGCGCGCTGCGTGATAATGATGATCCGAAAGTGCGCGAAGAAGGAAGTCTTTATGCGTGCAGTTTTGTCGTCGTCGTCGTTTTCGACGTTCTCTTTTCCTCCTTTCGCGTAATCTTCTTCACCGTGTTTCTCTTCTCAGAATCCGTTATGGTCACAAACGGGAACGGGCCGTTGCGTCCAAACAGCAACCGTCCCCCTATGGGCATGGGACCTCCAACTTCAGTTCCCGGGATGCCCAACGGGCTTTTTGACATGAACGGCGGCATGATGCCTCCGACCTCGGGACTTCCGCCCATGTTTAACGGGAACAGCGTGTTCCACCAGGTGATGCCCATGGGAGCCTCGCCCTCTCCCCAGCCCCACGTCCCGAACCCCGGTGGACTTCCCCAGATCCCGTCTTCTTCCGCCGCCGCTGCAGCCGCCATGGCCGCTGCAACGAGCACCCCTCTCAGCATGCAGCACCGACCAAAGGTTTGTTTCTTTGTCCCTTTTATCTTCACGTTCAATCTTGTTGACTCCTTCTACCGCAACTTATGCCTATTAATGACCCCTGTTGGCGCTGTAGCCAACCGGGAACCTGTTACCAGCTGCTGTTACTCGCTGGGCAGCAGGATCAGCGGCTTCCGCCGACGGCCACACCCGACTTCTCCCGTTTCCTGCTTCTTCCTTCCAAGATGACGCGGGGAGCGAGAGAAAGCGAATTAAGTCTCTTACGCGTGCGCGCCGATTGCGATAAGGGTGCATGTAAGAAGGCTGCAGAGAGAGGAGTGAGAGGATTCGAGCGCGAAAACAATTTGCATTGTGTTAGCAGCGCGGGACGCCGGCGACGTCGTTGAGGCGGCGGCCGTCGGCCATCATCGACAACGACGGTGGTCGCCTCCTCGACTCGAGTTGCGTTGCTCCTACGGTGCCCTCGCGCGCCACCAATTTTTCTCCTCTCGCCCTTCTCTCCTCGCTCGTTCGCAGCGGCATCGATTTCTTATTGCCGAATGAGCGAATGAACCGCAGCAGCGGCTAAAGGCTAGCTAGCACCCACGCTGGCTCCGCTCATTCCCTTCTCATCCTTATTGCGGCTTTATAATGGTCCTCGAGACCCCGTGTCAATGATGTTCCGTCCGCCCCTCCTGTCGTCGGGCGGCCGGTGGTGGTCATTGCGCGCGATCGCCTCCACCCGCCGTTGTTTCTGCTGCCAGATCTCCGCCGCTGCTAATTTTCTCTCTCGTTAACCTCTCACTCACACCTCTCCCAAACGACCCTCAAACCTCTTAAACGCGTTCTCGTCGCCCCTCTTTCTTTGACTAACTGTTCCTTTGCTTTAGGCTGGACCACCCCAGATGAAATTGGCCTTCAAGGATTACATTGAACGCGCCATGGAGGAGTACAACAGCCTCCAGAGCGAACTCCAGAGGGCGCGTATGGAGAACGAGAAGCACGTCCAGGAACGGGACGCCATGAACCGACACTACATGATGTACTACGAGATGTCCTACGGCCTCACGATGGAGATGCACAAGCAGCAAGAGATCGCCAAGCGACTTACCGCCATAGTCAACCAGATAATCACCCTGCTTCCCCAGGAGCACCAAGCTCACGCACTCGCAGCGACGGAACGAGCGAAGCAGATTAGCATGCCAGAGCTCAGCCAAATTATGAGCAGCCAGGTGCAGGCGCATCAGCAGCTTGCAATGCTGCCGGGGATGAACATGGGAGCAGCCGCAGCAGCCAGTCTTATGGCAGGTGCAAACCCTCAGTTCAACCCTGTGGCCATGGCAGCAGCAGCAGCTTCCGCATCCGGAATTGGAAAGCCAGAAGACCCCTCCAAGGCAGATGACCGCAGAAGCACAAGTTCCAGGTCCAGGCCGATGTCCAACTCTCCCGAAGGACCTGCACACAAGAGACCCAAGGCAGAATCTGAAGACGGAGACGGAGATCTCGAGATCGACGTCCAGAACGACGACGCCTCGTCAGTACAAACGAATGGAGTAAAGAAGGAAACCGGAGGCCGGGAAAGTGCGCAGTCCGGAAGCTCGAGAGGATCTACGCCCAACAAGTGCAAACCGATGCCGACGCCCTCCGCCACCAACGACATGAACGCGATGTCCTCGGCACTCCTCTCGAATCCACACCTAGCCAGTTTCCCCGGTGCAAGGGGTATATTCGACCCTCACCAGATGGCTCGACTCGGAGCGCTCGGAAGTCAGTTGGCTGCTCCGAACGGCAAACCGACGTACGCCTTTAAGAAAATGCCCTCAGGAAACGTTCCAGTAACCTTTGATAGAGAACCCTCGAGTGGTGCTGGGTACCCGCATTCCGTCAAGAAAGTCTACGATTTGCCACACGGAGAAGTCGTGTGCGCTGTGACGATCTCCAATAACAATCGAACAGTTTACACCGGAGGCAAGGGCTGTGTGAAGGTTTGGGACATCACTCAGACCGAGAACCCCGTCCTGAGTCCACTTTCCGAGCTCAAGATCGACTGCTTGAAGGACAGCTACATCAGATCCTGCAAACTCTTCCAGGACAGCTCCACGTTGATCGTTGGTGGGGAGGCGCAACAAATCGCCGTTTACGATGTCCAGGTGAGAGCGCGGTTCGACGTTTCAAATTGAGAGTTGTGAGAGTTTCAGAGTGACAAAAGGAAGGGAGAACTGGACAGCGGTTCCCAGGCGTGCTACGCTCTTGCCCTCACTCCCGACAACCGGCTAGGTTTCTCGTGCTGCGCCAACGGTGAAATCGTGGTTTGGGACATTCACAACCAGCAGAAGATCGCCACCCTCGAAGGTCACGCCGACGGCGCCTCCTGTGTCGATCTCTCGCCCGATGGAAGGCTTTGGACCGGCGGCCTGGACAACACCGTCAGGATGTGGGACCTGAAGGAGTACAAGGAGATCAAGAAGTACGAGTTCGAGAGCCAGGTGAGCCCGCTGACAAGCCTTTCTAACCTCGATTCTGCCTCCCATGGAGGTTCCGCGCGGGTGGTCGCGCGTGCAAATGGAACCAATAAAAGTGGATTTGAGTTTTTTGCTCCGAAGCAATTTAAATTCGGACTTTTTGACGCCGACGACCACTTCGGGCGTAACGATTAATTGCCCGTGGCCGCTGCTGGGCCTCGCTGCGGGTGGATTTATATTTCCGCGGAGCATCGCCGCCGCAGCGAAGATCATAATTGATGTCGTTGCGGAGGAATCTGTTCTCGAGTAGGCCACAAATCAACTTGATTAAGCGATGTGGAACTGGGGCAAATTCGACCGACTCCAATTTCTCACTTTTCCGGCTCAACCCTAATTCTCCTCCCACTTTCAGATCTTCTCCCTGGGCTGTTGTCCGCTGGAATCCGAGAAGTACGTGGCCGTAGGCATGGAGAATAGCAACGTGGAACTGTTCGGAATCGACGAGAACGTGGATGAGAAGTACTCGTTCCACCTCCACGAGAGCTGCGTTCTCTCGCTGAAGTTCGCGCGTTCCGGGAAGTGGTTCGCCTCGACGGGGAAGGACAACGTGCTGAACGCGTGGAAGACGCCGATCGGCTACTCGCTGTTCCAGTCCAAGGAGTCCGCCTCCGTGCTCACGTGCGACATCTCCAGCGACGACCGTTTCATCGTTACGGGTTCCGGCGACAAGAAGGCGACGGTGTTCGAAGTGAATTACTAAGCCTGCGTCGTCCTAGTAAATAGCCTCTACAGTAAATCCTATCCTCTTGTTTCTGGCGCCGCTTCTCCTCCTCTCATTCTTCGACTCTGGGATGTGTGTGAGTGTGATTTCTTGTTGATTGTTATTGTTGGACGGGACACCTTGCAGCGTTGGTTTTGCTCTCCGGCCTCCCGGGCCACTCCTAATCTATTCCCTCAGTTCTTCCTCATCAGTTAGTTCTCCGCCCCGACGCCTGTCGACTCTTCCTAATGTACACAGAATCCTCCTCCCATTTCACTTAGAGTTTTAGAGCAAAAAGCCCCTTTTGTGTCGAGTTGATTAGGTTGACCATATCATCACCAAGTATCTCAGTCTTTGCGGACATTCTGCGTTGTCTCTCTATTTCCCTCCCCGAACATAGTGAATATGCTTCTGATTCATGACCAGTGATTGTTTTGACCACAATTTATGTGTATGTAAAATATTTTCTACTTCCTCCAAGACCAAAGAAAACCCGACTTCGACAGATCAAAATGTTTTGCTGGGGAACCGCATTTTGTGAGAGAACATTTTAGGGTTTGGGCATTTTGTCGCTTCGGCAAAACCCACGACCACGATCGATTTGTGGTAACCTTGACGCTGTTTTTGTAATTGGATGTTTTTACGGTCGGAGAAGTTGTCGGCGCAGAAGGTCGGCGCTCAATTAAACGGAGTCGTCAATCACTCCTTAAAATTAAGACCGATTCGCCGCCGAAGATGGTCGCGAGTTAATTGGCTGCAGATGAATACGGCCAACGAGAGTGTTTTCGAGAGGTGTTGGAAGAGCGGATTAATGCATCTGGAGGTCAAACACAGGGTCACATTAAGAGATTAATGAATACAGAAGACGAGGCGTGGAGGAGTCACGCCGAACGAATCTGTCAACGCTCAACAAAAAAGTAAATTGATATAATTCACGCGAAACGAACCCGAAATATAAACTAATTATTATAAACCGAAGATATTTGCGAAATCGTGTCTTCGCCGAACTCATCTCGCCTAAAGAAATTTGGTTAAGAGAGGAAGGATATCACGGTACTTACTTGGGACGAGGCTCAGGTGCAGGACGGACGACGTGAGCACGAGCCGGCGGCTCCACGGCGAACTCGATTCCGTCGTGAAGGTCTTCGTCCTGAGAACACAGGTACCAGAGAACAACCGCAAGAGTCTGAAAGTAAACATAAGATTTTTGCTTGCTTCCCATAATATTACCACGAGGCACAACATAAGAACACCCAGATGCCAGCGAGGGCACTGGATTCCAAGCAACTCGATTCGCGCATTGCCGGTCCAGTATTCGTAAAGGGTTCCTGGCTCAATTTCTGTGTTGTTCTCTTCTAAAGCTTTAAAATTAGAGACGACTGAAGCCAAACGCACTCACTTCCGAGTAGAGAAGGGAACACAGTTGCACAGTTATCGAGGGAGCCAATTTCACATCTTGAAACGTTCATCTTGGCGTGGTTGTACCAGACGCAGTTGCAGAATTGAAGATTGCAGAGGCCAGCGTTGGTTTGCTCCTTGCTCGACGTTTTCACGCAGTTCAGGTAAGCATCGCAGCAACTGATCTGCTCGTCTAAATGAAACCAGTCAGTCTAGTTAACGAATAAGGACTTACTTGGATTTCTTGGGCATTGCTGCTGGATGTTTCTGAAGTAGATGGCCTGATCTGAATGCGAAAAGCCGCACTGCTCCCTCTTCCCGTGTTTTTCCGCATCCTCGAAAGCTTCATCATCGTCAGTGTTCACTGGACGATCGCTGGTATTTCCACGGTTAAGTGAGATCTTAGTCGTGGTTTCTTCAATACGGGAAGAATTAGCCCCGTATTTATCCACATTCTGCACTTCGCGAGAACCTAACCAACAATTTTCAAACTTTAGTACAATGGATTCCACCGTCTTACCTCTGCTCGACCGCTTATATGCCGCCCCTCCGAGCAGTTTCACCGCGCGACACATGTTCTTGAAGACCGAGTCACAGTTCGCGTCGTAATCCTTTCCCACGTGCTTCAAGCAGCCGCAGAATGTTTTGTCGCAGTGTCCGCGTCCAAGCTGGTCATTATAGCACTCATCATGGTCGTGACAGCACTCGTTGATCTCGTCTAAACAATAGTGAATTAGAGCAGGCGCAACACGAAAAACGTACCAATGTGTCTCGGACAGGAGGCCTTGACGGAGCGCAAGGTGAAAGCAGTGGTCAACTTGTTTGTACCACATTTGAAGTGGTCGACGCTGATGGAGCAAGCGATGGTCAGAAGCCCGGCGTAGAGCAAAACTGAGGAAAGTGGAGCCTGAAAGCAGAGAATCAGAGAGGAATATCGAGGAAACGACCGACCCTCATTGTGGATTCCCCGACAATGGAATCCAGGCACGCGAAGTGGGATGTCGCCGTACGGCATCTGACCTTTTAAAGCCTTAGATGTGTCTGGTAGACATTGGATGTCTGTCGTCTCAGGCGGTCCAATTTGCGGATTTTGGAGAAACGTCGAAACCAGACGCCAGACAAAAACGTGTCCAGCAGACCCGTCCACAACACGAATCTCACGACCATTCGACGATTTCGAGTGGTCGGGTCTCGGTCGGTCTCCGTTGAATCGCCGAGGAAAGTCTTGTCCAACATACAGTCAACAAAAATGCGTTTTGAAACGTCTTCCGGAAAGCTGAACGATCCGCACCTCTGGCAGCGCGCTCAACTTTAATACCACGGCGTTTGCCGCTGTATGACATCTGACTACGCTTGCAAACTTCCACAGGGATTCAGGGGTTGATCAGTACTTGCAAAGTGAAGCAAGAGGCGCCGGATTGATTAAAGATTTCGACGTGAGAGTAGTACTGTTTTTCAATAGTTGCTTTTAGCGTTGGAAGTCCTGCTGGAAATGGTCAGGCTGGTCATTTATTGATAAATTAAAGCACAAAACAAACTGAAGATTCGGCCGATAGTCGGCAAATATCGATCCGATAGCGTCGTTATCAATACCTTCGAATCACTCGCTCATTTACGACTCGTCAGTTCAAACAAACTAACGGGAGCGACGCGTCGGAACGTCGTCCAATCCTGGGTTTCTGTGTTACTTGATTTTCGGAAACTGTGACGATGCAGCCGTATTCCAGCGGAGGGCCGACAGTTGAGGACGTCCGTAGGATTCGGGAAGAAATCGCTCGGGCGAAGGAGCAAATTCGCATAAACGACGAAACCATTCGGAACCTCAGCCAGATGGTCGCTCTGAAAAACCAGGCTCCTCCACCAACTCCCCAAACCTACCGTCCCACTCCTCCGCCGCCTGGTCCTCCTATGGCACATCTTCCAACATCATCCAGCAGCTTCTATCAGCCTTCTTGGGTCCCGGCGCCAAGCTACACGGCTCCAAAGGACTCAACGGCGGACCTTCTCAATCTCTCCATTCCGAAGGATACCAATCCTGTCAAGGAGATTTCCAAGAAAGCTTGTCCGTCCCCGGACAAATCGACTATTGATATTCCTCAATTTTCGGCTACGGCCGATGACTTCTGTGTCAGTCTCTCGGCTCCAGAGAAAGTTGGCGAATTCTCCTATCGGGATGGAATGCTTCTAGATACACCAAATCATGCGATGAAGTTTTTGAAACATGACAAACCTGCATTCCCAATCGATCTGAACTTTGGAATGGACCAGTTCCACTTCACGGAAGATAAAAACGAACGTTTCGATATTCTTCAAAATTGGATCCAGAACCGGGCGGACTTCGACGACACATTGTACGAGGTAAGTTGCAAATCAGCATCTCCTGCAAAGAAACTAGAATGGCTTACCACATTAGCAATTAAATTACCTCTTCGTCAATTTTAGAGCGTAAACCAGAGCGATTTCGTCTGCCTCCGTGGGACTCTAATGCGTTTCGCTGAACCAACTCTGGACACCTGGTCAAAAATACGCTTCAGAAAAGTTACGATCCACGCAACGAAGGTTCACGACGTGATCTTCCTTATTGAACGCAGCTGGTACCACACGACTTCGCGGCAGCAGTCAAACTACAACAAGCTGAAATTGATCGAAGCTATTTCCGATTATGCAGTTTATACAGCGGTAACTACTCACCTAGTTAATTTGGTTCGAATCCAGTTTCAGGATCACCAGTTGGACGATGAGTACTACACCGTGATGACAGCTGATCTCGAGCCGCGCGAAAAACAGCGGTTGAGAGTCCTCTACGCAGCGAAAGTCGATATGATCGACCGGGAAAGTGGGTTCGAGCAGGCATCCGCTTGTAATCTTGATTTGTTTAGCTGGAGAGCGCATGGCTGTGAAGTTCAACAGCGGATCCCAGAACAAAACAGCTCAGCTGCAAGGAGCATTCGTAGCACCTTCAGGAATCATTAAAAGCGATGTCCTAGATGGACGCCTCATGGACTACAATAAGCAGAAGCTGAACGTGTCCGAAGGAGTTCTGAAGGCGTCGGCCAAATGGATCTATGAAGTCCTTCATAAGACGAAAAATGTGCTTGATAATCTTCCTGAAGGCACACTCGTAGAAATAGAACGGGACGAAGGGAAGATTACCATCACGAAGTGCAGCGATACTTCGCGTCGTTTTATGAAGATGTCCTTCTTGAAGCGGTTCAAACGGTAGATTAAGCTGAAATTGAGTGGAGCGGGATTAAAAGTGAAAAACATTAGCGTTTTGGCGCACTCTTCAATAACACACGATACACACAAAGCCCAGGTTCGACACAAATCGACCAAAAGTGGAGGAGAGACTTGCAAACTCATCTGGAACTCCTCGAAAGATTCTCTATTGATCATCCATGGTTTTATTTTCTGTCCCATGTTTCATTTTACTTGTGCTTTCCTTTGAGCACAGAATTCAAAGCGCTAATCATGTTCAATTCCTGTTGGGTTCCAATGACTTTCTCCAAGATTCGTTGCTTCAGATGTCCGCTTGAACCGCAAAGGGTTCGAATTTCGAAGCTCCTCTGAGATGCCAAACATTGTCACCTTGCTTGTGCCCAGTAGATAGCCAAGTTGGTTCGCGCTGATTTCAAAACGGCTCGCCGATGCTCTGTTTCTGCCTTCTCGATCCACAGTTCCAGCCCTCGAGCTTCAAACTCATCGCTCGGTACCAAGAATCCGGTTGCGTGCGAATGTGCGAACTTCTCTCAATTCAAATCCCTGAAAAAACGGTAGTTTTTTCGGCGACGGCGACCCCCAGGCGGCTCGCCGCGACGAAGAGCGAGGGAGAGGGCAGTTGCGAACTGGCGGAGCACTTGAAACACGCGATGAGAGAATCGCCGTCGGACGGAGGCGAAGACTCTGTGTGACGACGAGGACGAAGATGGTTTGATCACAGAGCAGCGGAGAACAGGCGAGGGGTGACGTTTTTATGTCTGCAGCTGCACCCAGCGGGTCCACGACGAAGGAAAGAAGTGCGCCGCCGCAGCGGGGACCTCGTCGGGAGGCCGTCGCTTTTGAAAAAACCCGAACGCACACACTTTTTGCTGCTTTCCTGGGATCGCCGCTGCTATCTCCAACGGACGTTTTTGCGATTCCGTTTTTTGTACCGTTTTTTATAAGCCCACATGTGATTAATGACCCCTAAAAGGCGTCGTTTCCGTTGCGATCAGCTGTAATTATCGCGCGAAAATTGGGTTTGTTGTTTTCAAATTTAAGCGGGAATTATGGGATTGCGGGAGTTCATCAAATGCTTTAATTGATGTTTCTTATAATATTCCAGGGGTTGAAATGTTTTCCAGCTCCTCCTGTTTCGACAGTGACGTGTTCCCCCCACTGTCGTCACGCTTGGAGCCTGCCGATTCCGAGATGTTCCTGCTGGAGAACAACTTCCGTTTCTTGGGAAGTTCACCTGTAGCGTCGAAGTGCGCCGCGAACTGCATCACCTCCTCGGGACAAGTCGCTGTTGCCATGTTCCACTGCGTGAACTGCAACGACGATTTGTGTGGTGCGTGCACCAGTGCCCACAGGCGTGTGAAGCTGACCAGGGACCACCACGTCGTCAAGCTGGTGCCCTTAGGATCGAAGGGAAGCGACTCCGGATTGGTAAGTCTTCAAAACCCTCAAACGGTTCTAACTCCATCTCGTTTTAGGAGATGTTCTCGGTCCCATCGACGATGCTGGACGATACGACATACTCAGGTCGTTCGTTCTTTGACGAATCGGACCTATCCAGCGAGGGAGGTGGCACTGGTGGCATTGGAAGCATGACGTGCCCCATCCACCAGATGATGAACGCCTGCGTTTGCAAGACTTGCAGTGGTGAACACCTCTGCGTGTACTGCATCCGCCACCACAAGGGTCACGAGGTCGCTCCCATCGCCCGTGATCCTGAAACCGTTCTTCAAACCCTCGTCAGCGGCGCTTCGCTAGCGCAGAAGTCTCTGGAGGAATCAGTGAAGCAGGTCTCTCGCATGAATGGGCGAGTTGAAGCTGCTACCCAGGTAAGAAATCAACATTCTTGAAACATTCTCTAAAATCGCATAATTTCAGACCGCTTTATGGGAGTTGCGCTCTTGGATTCACTACTACTTAAGTGGAGTCGAGAAGCGCAATCGGGAACTGAAGGAGTACATCGATGTAGTCCACCAGGAGCGCCTGAAGAACCTTCAGGAGCAGAGCTCGAAGATGGAAGTCCAGATCCGCGATTTCAAGGATGCCCTGCGCGCAGCGGAGAGCTGCCTTGTCGCCAAGCCAAGCAGCGGAACCTCGTGCGACGAGGACTTGAACAACAACGCTCAGCTTAACCGAGCTTGTGCGGAGAAGCTGATCGAACTATTCGCTCAGTTCCCCGACGAAAACGAACTTCTCCCTTGCGAGGTTGACCACATCAAGTTTGCGCCTCCCGACGCTTCTGTGTATGAAAGGTTGTTTGAAAGTTTTTGAGGTCATGTACTTATTTTATTCGATTTTAGCATACGAGTTCTTGGAGAGTTGAAGACTTCGGCCTCCGCAAAGAAGAGTTTCATTGTGGGCGATGTTTTCAAGCACTCCATTTGCAACCGAACCAACTCGTTCCTGGTCCAGTTGAACGATCCATGCGGACGTCCCTTCAAAGATCCTGGAACACCTGACGTTTCTATTGTGGGACCTAACAACACCTTCTTGGATATAGCTATCAGGTAAAACTTCCTATTCCTTCTTGTTTTCTAGCTTGTATATGGTTCAGCGAAAGCGAACCGAGCTTATTGAAGGTCGCGTACGTCCCCGCGGTGGAAGGCAAGTACACCCTGAACGTCAGCATTCGTGGAGCTTCCATCACGTAAGCATATCTCTGATCTTCCGGGTTTTATCTTTCTGTTTTTAGCGGTTGCCCTTGTAACATCGAAGTCCGTCGTGGACGAAACTACTCGGACATCTTCTCAAAAGGGCCGATCTTTTCTTTCGGAATCACCGGACAGGAAGAGGGCGAGTTATGCCGCCCTTGGGGGATTTGCTGCGACGTGAAGTCACGCATAATTGTGGCTGATCGCAGCAATAATCGCATCCAGATCTTCCACAAATACGGAAAGTTCATCTCCAAATTTGGCCAAACCGGAAGCGAAGACGGAGAATTCAATCGCCCAGCCGGTGTGTGCACCAATTCTAAGGTAAGCTAGTGAAACCCTATCGCAGTTCTGATACCGCGTGTTTAGAACCACATCATTGTGGCCGACAAGGACAACCACCGCATCCAAATCTTTGACGAAGACGGCAATTTCTTGTTGAAGTTCGGAGAGCGTGGACGCAACTCGGGTTTGTTCAACTACCCGTGGGATGTTGCTTGCAGCAGCAATGACTCGATTGCTGTCAGCGACACGCGCAACCACCGCGTCCAGATCTTTAGCTCTGATGGAGTTTTCCTCAAAAAGTGCGGGTTCGATAACTCGTTCCTCTACAAGCATTTCGACGCTCCTCGTGGCGTTTGCTTCGCCCCTGACGGACAGCTGCTGGTCACGTAAGCAGGAATTCACGAGGTTTTTTGCATCTTTAACTTTCAGGGACTTTAACAACCACAGAGTGCATCGTTTACCGTCGAGCGCATCTTCGAACGAAATGAAGGCTTACGGAAGCGAAGGCCAAGAACCTGGAATGTTCTGCCGTCCCCAAGGGTTGACGATTGACACCGAAGGCCATGTTCTCTTGTGCGACTCAAAGAACAACCGCGTTCAGGTAAATCGCCTGATCGGAGAATCCACATCTAATCCTCATGTTCTTCAGGTTCTCCAACCCTCAAGTATGACCGCTGTCGCCATCTTTGGAGGGTTCCCCGACCGCAAACCCGACTCCTCGCTGACTTCCATCGCGGAATCGGAAGCCAGCTACATCTTCTGCCACCACCCCGATCGCCAGAACTTTGCTTCTCTCGCCGACCTCGTGAAGTACTGTTTGTCCGATAACAAGACCGCCTCAGCCATTGAGACTTCTTGTTTCGGAAGTGGAATGGCGGTCCTGGACCGTCCGTGTGATTTATGCGTATCGCCTGAAGGCCTAATCTACGTGGTAGATTTTGGCAACAACTGCGTTCGCGTTTTTTAATTTGTTTTATGTTGACGAGGCTACCTCACACCAATTTAACCTTATTAATTGTATAGTAACGGGTTCCTGTTATGCTATTTTATTTATATTAACTATGTTAACAGGATTGTTGAAATAATCTGTCTAACAGATGATAAAACAGATTGTACTAAATGTTTTATATTAATGGTTGTTGGAGCATGGGAAAGTGCCGCAATGGGAGAGACTGGGTCTCTTTACAGATGAAGAGTAAAGTGGATGGAGGAAAGAAAACGGAGAGGAGAGAAGCAGCACACATCTCAACAGTCTTTGATCAGTACGTTCATTCTATAGGTTCATTCGCGAGCGATTGCAAGTCGATGGCTCCATTGAAGTGACTACGGTCGATTTTGAGAATGGAGTGGCTGGGGTGCTCGCGGGACCACTCGTGTAGATCGGATAATTTAATTCGGTTACGACTGGTTGACGAGATTCTTTGGTGCATTAGGCGCTTTCAACTTGGCAAAAAACAAACGTATGTTTAGACGGTACTGGTCAGCATTTATCTCAAAGGCGTCTTAGGGTGAATGGTGCCCGGACGGCCTCGCATCTTCCGTCCAAGCGAAATCAGATCTCCATTTTGCTGTGTTCTAAGACAAAATTTAGATTTGAAGCCGAGAAGACTCGAAAGATCAAAGCGACCAGAGGACTGGAGACCGAGTAGAACGTTTCGAAGCATTTTGCCTCGTCCACCTTCGTTCCACATTCCCTCTCGTGACGATCTTTCTCATCTTCTTCGTTCTTTTCGGTAGGAACTTCTTCGATCATGGGCTTTTGAGCCATTGCGGCAATGAACTCCGCGCGCCAACGATCTTTACTTTGAATTTGGGTCCGGAAACTTGACTGCACCTTTTCGGCAAAGGAAGAAAATCTCCTCCACCTTTCGGACAGTTCTTTCTTTCTTACGAACGTGAGATGTGGTGATGAAATATCAATGAGACCGATCGCGCGTGCTCCACGAAAAATCTGCCAAGTAAAAATAAAATGGAAATTCAAATGATCACTTTTCTTTTTCAGGTCAAAAGTTCTATGAAGAAAAACATGAATGTGAGCGAAATCCTCGATCATTTTTGGCTCTTTCGAACGTTCCTTTGCACCTGAATTAAGATCCATTCCAGCGCAGAGATGAAACCGTCGCTCACTCAAGATCGGCGCTCTTTCATTACAG
Organism: Steinernema scapterisci; assembly: GCA_000757745.1. Taxonomy (NCBI): domain Eukaryota; kingdom Metazoa; phylum Nematoda; class Chromadorea; order Rhabditida; family Steinernematidae; genus Steinernema; species Steinernema scapterisci. The sequence goes on from KN167909.1 coordinate 137,836, forward strand.
TCGTGGAGTTTTCCGGTTCTTGTTGGAGGACGCTGCTTAAAGAAACACTTTCCTTGCTAATCTTGAAACGAAACAGAAACAACAGAAGAAGCCGGAGGAAGAAGGCAACTAGAAGCAAAGCGTTCAGGGTCGCCAGTTTCAGAAGCTCAAAGCTGTTGTCGCTGAGGAAAACGCGGACGATCGGCCCAGCTGCGATCGAAGGATGGAGATCTTTGGGTCGACCGTCGAACGCCTACAGGAAGTGATGTGCTGGTGAGATTTACGGCTTTGTGAATCTTAGATGGAGGATCCCATTTTAGGGGGGCAAGTGTTAGTGCTGACTGTTTTCGGTTATGGCAACCTCAATATTTCAAATAGGGGCTAAGAGAGAATTCACAAGACCAATTTTCGTTGGTCTGAATCCTCGATGGAAAGACTTGAAATTGTCAGTGAAGCTCTCCGACATACATAAATGTTTTCTTCATTTCGTACCGTTCGCGTTGAAAGTTAACTTGGCTCTCTTGTATTTTCTCGAACCGTATGGAGAAACTACTGAATAGAACAACTACAGAGAAGGTCTTAGCTATCAAAAGAAATAGAGCTGTCAATTTCCCCGGATCCTGCTTCCCCACCCAACCCCTGCAACTCGCCGTGTTCCACATTTCTCTGTTTACACTTTGAACCCTCTCCCTCAAACTTTTCTTCTTCTTTTCCCCATTTCTTTTTTTATCGACGGCAACAACTGATCCCCGACCTCTTCTCGGCGCTTCTTGTCCGTTGTTTTGCAGCTCGGGAGGTCATTGGAATTACCGGGATTTCGAGATACGAGCTCGCCGACCGCCAGGTGGGTCATCGGGCTTTGTTTACGGACGAACGCGCCTTGCCCTCCTGGGAAGCGCATGAAGTGATCGTTGGTCGCTTGTTCGTGCGATGTTCCGCTTTAAGCTGAATCGATCGGTTTTTTGGCCGCAGAGGGAGTGCGAATGGCGGACGACGGCGTGGGGACGTTGCCCACAGAAGTACAGCTCGCGCGCCTCGTCATGAATCGAAAATGAAACACAGAGAACGCAAGAGAGGAGAGAACGAGGCAAGCGAACATGTCCGCTTTTTAGGCGGAAATCCGTAAGAACTCGAACGATCACATGATGGCGTCAGAGGAAACCGCGGGGTGGGTGGAATGAGTGTTCAATAGGAGATATTGACGACCGTAGTATTGCGAGGAGGGTACGAAGAGATCGAAACTTGTCGAGGTTCCAGAGACGCATCTAATCGTTAAGATTGGACAAAACATGATCCATTCTCGCTTTGCGCAGTTTCAGGGTTCCTCAGTTTAGTTCCCTCAGTTTGGCTCTTTCGGCGTATTGTTCTAGCTTCGAGTTTAGACAAGAAGTTCCAGTCTAGACTACTCGAGGTATTTGATCATAAACGGCTGATTTGTCTAGACTTTGTCTTCGTGGAACGACGCTAAACATGAACCATTCCATAAAGAATTCTTGTGAGTCTGCGAGACGTGCGAGCACATCTGTTTCGGCGTGTGAGACAATGGCAATGACTCATCCAGTCTATACAGGGCTTGTTATGTCTGAGCACACTGTCGGCTAGACTTGAATCTCTCGGAAACATTTCACCAGATATCAAAGCAGTTGAAACACCTGAAGAGATTACGGTAGCCAGTAG
>KN167909.1:141082-162831 GCA_000757745.1 Steinernema scapterisci
ATCTCCTCCAAAGAAAGAATTTGCAAATTCGTCTTTGCGACCATCGCAGCAAATGATCTGAACAGCGGTTCTTCTCGCAATTTGCACTTTTGCCCTTTTCTGACGCCGTCGGCCCGGCAGAAGCCTCATTCTTCCTTTCTTCCCCCTTCCAACGTGTTTTCGCGGTCGCCGGCAGTCACGAGGAACTTTTTATTTGATTATTAGGTGGTTTTATTAAAGGAACAACGCTCAACAGGAATAAATACGAAGGAAACAAGGACGAAGATCAACGACACGCTGCTGAAAGATTCTGGGCTCGGAGGCGCTTCCATCTCAAACCTGAAAAGCGAACATTAAGGTTGGTTTCGATTCGGCGTAAAACTTACTTAGTTTCCTCCGCTGGGCATTTGGACTCTGCAGCAGATGAATCCGTTGTCGTTTCCGGTATACAAGCACGCGGAGTTCTCGGGACACGCCTGGGGCGTCGCGGGCCGCGCGTACGGGTTGCACACCCTGTAGTTTCCTGCGAGTTCCACAGGAACGAGATTTGCTGGCTGTGGCGGACACACGTCTGCAATAGATTAGGGCTGAGGAGAGCACGCAGGGGAATGGACTCACTGGGAAGCCGGACGTCGCTTTCGAGGCCGCAGCAGATGTAGCGCTCGAGGTTGGTGGAGAACTGACAGTGGCGGTTAGCGCCGCAGCCCTGGATGGCGTCATTGATGGGCGCCGAGGGGCTACAGTACCTGTACTGAGCGCCAGCGTCTCCCGGAACGGGGATGAGCTGGGGCGGACAGTAGCCGGTATCCACGGAATCGGGCGAGCGGCAGCAGTAGAACGCGTTGACGGCGGAGGTGGTCGTGGAGAACCAGCAGAAGAAGTTGCCGGGACAAGCGCCGTCCACGTTGGGAGTGCACTGCATCGGCTGCAGCGAGAGTGCGGAGATGAACGGCGTCGAGTTGGCCGGGCACAGAGCTGAAACAAGAGATATTTACGCAAAATCGCAGAAGAATCACTTACACTGGAGTTCAGTGCTAGCACCACAGCACACGTTTTGGTCGAGCAGAGGACTGCTGTAGCAGGTGTATCCGTCGGGACATCCGCCGCTGACGCGCCCGTTTCCTCCAGGGTTCGAGCACTGCACGAGGCGCGAGGTGTCCGACTCCTTGGCCACCACGGTTCCCGGAGGACAAGCTTCACTGAGGCAATAATTCTGGCAAGCTTTCTGCGTGGCGAAATTGTTCCGGTTGCCTTCGCAGCCGTTGTATTCGAACGTTTGGCAAGTTTTCGTGTCCGCATTGAAGTACCAACGCGAGATGCGCGTCGACGAGCAGCGCACGCCGACGTCGCGGGGCTGGCTGCACACGAAGTTCTTGGAGGGGCAGCAAAGCGACTTGGTTTGGTATACGGTTCCGGTCCAGGTGGTGACCGGGGTGCAGTAGTGAGTGCTGGGACATTGGCGGTTGCTGGTGCAGGCGCGTGCGGCGCCGTTGGGTTCCTTCCACACCTCTCCTCCATCGGGGCAACTTTCGACTCTACAGTAATCCTTGCAGTCCTGCTGGGTCGCAAAGTTGTTCGAGTTTCCATCACAGCCGTTGAAAGAGTAGGTTTGGCACGTGCGCGTGGTGGAGTCATAGTACCAGCGCGTGACTGCCGGACCGCAAGTCGCCCCACTCTTGTACGAGAGCGAGCATGTGTAAGCCTGGGTCGGGCAGCAGCCGTAGGTCGTTCCGTCGTAGTAGCAGTAATGGTTGGCCGGACAGGTCGTTTGCACCGAGGTGGCGCCGCCGCAGATAATGAAGTTTCCGTTGGAGTCGGTGAGAGCGGTGCCCTGGATGCACTGGGGCTCACTGCGAGCGTCGCGGCAATAGTCCTGGCACTCCTTGTAGGATTCGAAGTTGTTGGCGTTGCCTTGGCAGCCGGAATAGATGAACTCCTCGCAGTTTCCGGTTTTCGCGTTGAACCACCAGCGGTTGCTGTAGGTGCCGCAGTTTCCTTGTTCCCGGGGCAACTTGCACACGTATTGGGGTCGGGGACAGCACACGCCGCCAAAGGTCGTCGAGCCGGACGTGGATTCGCAGCTGTGAGTGCTGGGACATGTGTTGGAACCGCTGCCCGTCGGAGAGCAGTCCATGTTGCGTTCTCCGCTGCTGTCCTTGAGGGGTTCTCCGGCGCTACAAAGGACTGAAAGAAGGCAAATCTTATGAGTCCGCCAAAGGTACGCTTACTCCTGGAGCAGAACTTCTCGCAGTGGTCTTGGGACAAGAAGTTGTTAAAGTTTCCTCCCTGGCCGAGGTACTGAAAAAGACGAGTCAAATCGTAGATAGAAGGGATCGGTTACCGAGAACTGAATGCAGCGGCCTTCGCGGGAGTCGTAGTAGAATCGGGGGTACGTGTTTCCGGAGCCATCAGGGATTCCGACGTCAAAGTACTCGCTGGGGACTCCACCGGCGGTGTTGTAAACTTCGGTGGGAATAGCGCCGTTGCGGGAGCAGATGTGGACTGAAAAAGATTTGTCATTTCAAATTATACGTTGCCAAGTCTTACGGTAGGTGGGGCAGCACTGCTGGAGGGTTCCCATGGTTGTGCAGACGTAGTTGGGATTGTTGCATCCGTTGTCGTTTCCTTGGCAGTACACGGGCTCCTGCTTGACTCCGGTGGTGCGGTCGCGGTAGAGCGGAAGACCGCGGTTGCATGCTAAACAATCAACCCACGTGGACTTCGGCTCTTGCGCGTCCAAACTCACTTTGTTTACAGTAACTCTCGCAGTGGTCCTTCGTGTGGAAGTTGTTCGCGTTTCCGCCGTTGCCTTGGTACTTGAGTTCGCGACATTCTCCGGTGATCGGGTCGTGGTACCAGTGGTTCAGGGTGGTACCGCCGCCCGGAGGCGTGTATCCCTCGTTGGGAGGCTGGATACAGGCGAACGCTGCAAAAACTCCGTTTAGCTTTGTTTGCTTTCTTATCACCTCGAAATATTAGGCGAAGTGGTACCAGACTGGTGCGCATGCAAAACGCTGGCACGCTTAGGCCATTGTAATGAAAAAAGAAGACAAAAAACGAGATTTTAAAATAGAAAAAGATGGAAGAAAAAGCGCTTTAAGGAGAACTTGATTTTCGTGGAAAACGCGGGGAAATCAATCCAATTTATTGTGATGTTTCGGTGTTCTCGAATTTACTCGGGAGTGGGCTAGACTCTATCCATTCCACGTGACAAACACATAAATTCCGTTCTATGAGGTGTCTGCGTCGGAACGCCCTCCGCGGCTCCGTTCTCAACATGTCTTCCACTACCCTCCTCCTCTCAATTAGCCCCTGCAAAAGGCTAATGAGGCGGCGGACGTGGGTCGAGAGAGGCGCTCGTCAGCAAACACCACCTCATCTGTTTGTTCAGATTTAGGGACTCTTTGCGCGGTCAAACTGGCCAAGTCCCCAGATTAGCGATTCGCCGAGCCAAACACTGCCGGGTCACGGAGTGCCAGCTTCAGGGTCCAAGTGGAATCTTGGGTGCTCGCTTACCTCTAGAGGGACAACAGAAACTGATTGGATTGTTCACGGTGCAGTCGTCGCTATCGCAGATACAGTCGTAGGCCAAGGCTCCGATGGCTTCACAGGTCGCGTCAGCTCCGCCGTAGCATTGTTGGACCTGAAAGTCGAGAATTAGAGAGCAAATTCTACTCCAGCACAGCTTACTTGGTTCTCGATGCGGAACTTGGGGTTGTTTCCGTTGAGGGGACAGAATCCGTAGTTCAGACACACAAGTCCGTCGCGGGTTCGGAACGGCGGCTGGTTGTTGGCGCAGCGGCATTCTCCCGATCTGCAGTAGGCTCCTGGCCACACGGCTTCGCACTGGCGGTTCTGGGTGCATCCGGACTCTCCGGGGTTGATTTCTAAAAGGACCAAAATGAGAATAGAAAATCAGAAGACGGGACGCACTCCTCCAGCAGTAGGAGTCGATCTCGACGTAAGTGGTCAGGCAGGCGCAGCGCTTGTTTCCAGCGCAGTAGTTTCCGGTTCCACAGTCCGTGCTCACTTCGCAGGGGCGTCCAACGGTTCCATGCTGCGCGTGTGCCACTTCTGGCGCTAGGATCGCGGAGACGCTGAGCAGAGCTATCAGCCTTCGGAGGGCCATTGCTCGTGCAAAAGTCGACTGTCGGTGACTTGAGGGGGAAACTGTATGCTAAGAAGCCTGGGTCGGGACAACGGCTACCTGGCCACGCACGACCTCGGTAGGGCGGAGCTGAGTGGCCTCGCGACTTCTCGTACTATGTTTGCCGAAGTAGCATCTAAGGCGACTATGAGGAAGTGGCCTCGTCGGCGAGCACCTCACGTTTGCACGGCGACAACAATGTCCCTTCGCGCCCGGGATCACAAATCGCAGCCAGACGATCTTAGACTCCCTTGATCAAACTCCGCTCTGGGACACAAAACGACTGAGAAAGCTCTTCATCAAACGGATCCTAAGCAAAACGACGAAATTCAACCAAAAAGAACAATAATAATATTCAACAATTAGAGTTACGACTTTGTATCTTTGTGATTCTCTTGGGGCTCTATTACGCTGGGGGACTCGGGAGGAACGGCGGAGGACGCTGCCGGCGAAGGTGCCCGTTTCTCCTCGGCAACAGGCGTTTTCTCCTCTTCGGCTTCTACGTTGTTTTCGCATTCATCGTCGTCTGGCAATTCTTCGGTTTCACCGTTGTGCACCGACGACGGTGGGCTTCCGCCCAGGAGAACCGTTGTCAGCACGCCGCAGATTTTTTCCGAGTCGCCCTGAAATTGACAGATTGAATTTTCTGGAAGGTTACGGTAGACCGCAGAAACACCCGACTGAACTGCGGCCCTTTAGTGGCGACCCCGTGACTAAAACTAAAAATCGCGACCTTTCTCAGTTTGCCTACTCGTGACGGCCTCTTAACCAAATGTTTCGCTCTGATAGTTAGCTTTCGGTCAACACCAAATAGCTGCTAGCTTTGAGGGTTGCGGTAGATGAAGGAGGGTGCTGGAGAACTGCTAAAACCTTAAGTCCATTCTGTCCTTCCCCTATAAAATGGGTGGAGATCGTAAGGGTACATATTATTCCTCTAGACTGCGGATCGAAAGCATTTCATATCTGCCCCCTCCCAACTGTCCAGTTTCAAAGCTTGATTTCAGCGCTTCCGAGCAGCTAAACGCCTTAGATTTTCACTGGTAGCTGCTGCCTCAAATGACGTCAACGCGACGTCTGCCGATCGCAGAGCGATCTAAAAACCGGCGCTCCTTGGCGGCGGCGGCCACTCGATCACCTTCCTGCCTATCACGGCCTCACTCCGCGATCGACTCTCGCGCGGTGTAGTCATATCCGATTAGCGGTTGACAATGGACGACACACGCGGGCAAAAGTCGGATTATTCGTTGTGGTCGGCGATGAGGCGCAAAGGAAACGCCGCCGCCAAGCGGCACCGGAACCGCTCGGCGTCGTAAATCGATCAGAGCCGAAGCACATTAACATTGAAACAAAAAATTGGGTTGCGAAGGTGAAAGAGAAACTTACCCCCGAGATGAATCCGTGCAGCAGAAGTTCCTCGACAAGCGCCTCGGCCGTATCGTTCTCTTGGATATCCGTCGTGAGCTGTCGGTTCATGTCATCGTCCAGTTGAAACAGCAGCGTGAGCGTCATGTTGTCCGGATTTAGTTCGGCCTTCATTTCCACCACGGAGCGCGATTCCCCTGGAGGACTCGTCGGGGCTCCTTGGGAGCTGCTGGAAGCCGGCGCCGCAACTTCGACGTGAATCCCATTGGTGACGCTTCCGTTCCCCGGAGCGCCTCCCGCTGACCCGTTTACTTGATCCGTCGGTGCATCTGAACAAGAGAGAATGGGATCACGCAGACTCGACCTCAAAGAGCTTACCACTACTAGGTTTCGGCGCTCCGACCACGGTCGAAGCCGAAGCTTCGCTGGCCGAAGATCCAACAATGTTGGGCACGGTGACCGACGTGGTCAGCGTTTCCGTGCTTGGAGCCGGATTCGTGTTCGTGCTACCCGTTGTGCTAGAATCTGCGAGACCCGAACAAGAACTGTCCGTCGTGAGCCTAAGGGGAGGAGGGTGCGCCAGAGGGGCGAAAGCAGTAAGGGGATAAATTCCTTGGGCGACGTCTTCCAGGAATTTGTCGATGTCAGCCTTAAACGAAGAATTATGAAGAAATCACATCGAAGTCCAACCTGGAACCCGGGAGCATCGTTGTATGTCATGACGCGCTCTTTCGCAGTGGCGGCGACCGCATCAGTATTTTGAATGCGCAGATCGTCCTCCGCGAAATTTTCGTATGCACCAGAATCCACAAATCTGTGTGCGGCAAGAAGCTTCAGAGATTGGACTTCGAAGAGAACCCCGTGGAGGAGGAGTTGTTGGGCAGTTGGGCGCTTCTTAGGATCCGTTTCCAAGCAGGAGGCGATAAAACTCTTAAAGATACCACGTCAAATCGAAGCGGAAAATGCACAAACCTTCTGCATGGTGTCTTCCAGCATATCCAAGCCTTTTTGAATCATTTCCGGAGTGATGTGGGTGTTCTCAGAAGCATTCGATAGCTTCTCTTTGTTCTCCACCGGGACCGCGATTCCGTTGACAGGCGTTGAAGAGGGACAGTTTGCGAGGCCTTTTGGGACCGCCATCTAGAATAGTTCACTTTGGAACCTTTTGTTTATTCACAAACTTGCCTCCAATGCGCAGATTCCGAACGAGAAGATATCGGCCTCCGTTGTGGACACTAAAATCAAGCATTTGAATCCGTTCCGCAGAAATCTCCACTTACGGTCGTACTCGGGAGCGATGTAGTGCATATTCCTGATGTTCTCCCTGAATGTCTTCACATGGTGATGAATTGCAGTTGGGGCCACTGAAACGCTTAGGATTAGGATTAAGCAGCTGCTCATCTAGCATACCACATCCGATCTTTATGAGCCCGTTTCCTTGGATGAATACGGTGTCGCAAGTGATATTTCCGTGAACGATTGGTGGTGTGCACGAATGCAGATAGTTAAGGGCCGATAAGATTTGCGTTGTCCACTTTTTCCAGGCCTAAAAACAGTTAAAGATAAGAGATTCCTCAAGCAGACACGCGCACCTTTGGACTCAAATTGTTGCCTGACTTCCGAGTTCTTTGCAGGAAACGCGCCATGCAACCGGCGGACATGTATTCCGTAATAAAGATTATCTGAAGGAATCAATTTGAGGACGCTGCGATCGTATTTGACCCACTCTAGGCTTTTCTGACTTGGCGTCCGTCCAATATTTATGAAACTTTACGAGATTTGTATGCACTAGGCGCATAAGATTATCAAACACTAGGTTGATCTTCTCCTGAAATACGTTTCGAAGATTAGAGCGCGTGCAGCCACACGTAAATTACCTCTTGGGCTCGGAAATTTTTCCGTTCGGAGAACTGAACTTCGTTCCAAACAACTTCGTTACCAGTTTCGTTGTCCATGGCAAGATAAGCTCCATCGATTCCGGGGACATCCCGCTGTTTCACCTGCTCGCGACGTTTCGACCATCGCTTGCAAGGACTCTCCTCGAGAATCTCAAAAACACTCGTTTTTCGTCTCAATGGAATTGCCCCCTTTAATTAAGTTCAATTTAGGTATTTTCGATGGATTTCAAGCCAAAAAGCCGAAACGGTCATGCTGTCACCGTATGCGAACATCAAATCCGGATACATCCAATCCATCTCAAATCGTCCCAAACGTCCAGGACAAAAATAGCTTCTATACAGAGGTCAAAAGAACTCACAAAACTCATAAATGTTAAGTTAAACTCGAATCCGCATGCGATCAACCCACACTCAAAACGAAATTTACCTCTTCGGCTCCATCTCCCTCCGAGTCGCTGTCCTTGCCGTCCTTTCCGGTGCCTCCAGAAGGACCTCCGGCGGCGGAGGACGTGGTGGTAGCCCCCTGGGTCGCGTCGGTTGAGGTCGACGTAGGAGGGGAAGCAGTGGTCGACGTCGCCGGAGATCCTCCACTGGTGGCGCTAGGAGCATTCGGTTCCGGAGAATCGTCGGAGGCGGCGGAGTTGGAAGACGCTGGATCGGGGAGAGTAGCAGTTGTGGCAGCAACATGGTCGGACGGCGTTTCGGAAGCCAGAGGAGGCGGCGACACGGTGGTAGCAGAAGCGGGAGGATGGGGAGATTCAGCAGCAGCGGGACTCGGGGCAACAAGCGTCGTCTTGTTCACTGGTGCCACGTCTTCTTCGCCGGAAGAACTCATCTGAAACTTCTCCAAAACTTGGCGACGACCGAGTCGTCATACATCGGCTTGACGGAGAGGTCAAAGGCGAACTGGAAGCGGTTTGCGGGATTCTATTCTTCGGCCGACTTTGATTCCGTTCCGGGAAGGAGAAGGGAGTAAGCAGCGGCGAGGGCAACGAGGAGATTCGAGAGTTCTCCAGGCGCCTGCTGTCAGCTGGGAGCCTTCTTCTTCGGGCAGAGCGGCGGCAATAAGTGAGAGAGGGTAGAAACTATCTGAAATCAGTCAGTTACTGTCGTCTGCGGGACTGACACAATCAATCGATCGGGGAGGTTATACATTCCATGACAACTACAGCAGCACCACGATTGGCGACAGAGGAGGCGAGGGGACATGGCGGTTTCTCGCCCCTTGCGACATACAAAAACGGATAGATTGACAGAATAATCGTGAATGAAACGAGTCAGAACGGAAGCGCGGTAAACGAGGCCGAACGAAAGACAGATAGCGGCGGCCGAGATAAAGCGCCAACGAAACAGATCTCGTTCCTCAATCGGAAAACGCGTCACTTTGTTCTGGACTCAAAATAAAGCGTAAGCACGCCGTCGGAAACACGGATTGATATAACATTGGGGGTACGCGGAAACAAGGTTTGGAAATACTGGCGGATTCCATGTTGACCGATAATATCAAATGGAACGTTTCGAAAGCATCCGGTCACAAGGTGCTGCTAGCTGTTGTTCCTGGGGATAGCCGCCCGGGCTCCAGAGCACCGAAGAGCGCATCCACCAGAGATCAGAAAGTCGTCGGTGGCGGTAGGGAACATCATATGATGCGAGGAGTTGAGCTCGAAATCGAGATTGGAAAGCAAGTTTGGCTCCTCGCGATGGTCACGTCACTGTGAATCACGCGAAACAAACAGTAAAGGTCATACGGCAAGCAAAAACGTCTGCTGCTCCACGCGAATTCGTTCCCCAACTCCCCGTTTCAGGCTCTCTCTCTCTCCATAATCAAACCGAAACAAAATTCTAAGTTGTTCAAGAGGCCGCCGGGAATCACCGGGGGCGATTCGCTGACAGGCGAAACTATTAAAACATGCACGGCGAGAATTGCGATGATTGATTGCGGAAGCGAGGAACGCGGAGCGGTTTTTGTGGAATCCAATGTTGCAAAACGGGCGCGGAAACAAGGAAGACTGGCCGAGATACCCGAGATTGTGGCATGAAAGAGAACTGGAAGCGAAGAGAAGCACGTCATGAAGTTTAAAGTCAATGCGATGCGATGGGTTTTTGCACTTTTCAAACAATAAATGAGAAGAGATAAGATTGGATTTGATGACTTCCCTGGTGAACCCTGCTTCAACGCAGAGACCACTTGGTCCGAACCCGGGTTGACCTTTGCAGGAGGAACCAGTTTGGGAAGACGGACGGAAATAGAAGCAGCGTCTGGAAACGAGACAAAAAATCTAAATTTCAGACTAGACGTCTCAAAGGGACTGTTGGGTGTCTGGAAACGATGCAAGCGGAGTGCGCTGGAAATGCGTCAACCGACCGGACCTCTTCCTACGGTCGTTGCAAATGCCTTTTTGGATCGAATTTATGTACTTTTAGACACGTTTTGTTTGTTCTAGTCTAAAACAAGCTTCAGGCACTCTTTTCGCATTGTAGACAAAATAGTCTAGCCGATTTTCTAAACAATTTTCAGACGTCTCTCAGAAGACTACGACTTTCCAAAAGCCTAAAAGACAAGATTTGTCTGAGAAGCATAACCAAAAAGCGATCCAGACTTAGACTAGAGCTAACTAACACAAAGTGGGTAAAGTTCAAAGTTGTTTCAAGGCTTCTGGAAACAAATGGCGAGCAGTAATAATGAAATCGATGAGGCCCGGGCTTCGGCCAAAGAACGAACGATGTCCGTTGACTGCTGCTGCCGGTCTGCGGTACCAAGGAATCGTTAGACGGAGAGTTGAGGTTGCGTTTAGAGCGGCCGGGCAAAGCACTTAGATTTTAGGAAACCGAAAGTTGGAGATTTTTGACTTGAATTGTGAAGGAAAGAGTCGAGACAAAAGAATAAGTTGTGCTGGGGTGAAGAGACGACGGCCGCGTTCGTGCAGACCAGGGGGAGCAGCGCTTCGTCGCCGCCGTGGCCGTTAAGGCGTGTCTCCGCGGCGAGGAGGCGGATCCGCGATGAAAACGGCGGCTGCCTTTGGGATTCCGCGGGAAGCCAGCAGGCGGAGCGCGATGACGCCCGAAACGAGGCGAGCTTCGCTGTTGGGAAAGGTCCCGCCACTTTGAGCAAGTGAGTCAAACTCTGGAAACCTCTCACGTTCGGCCTTTTTTAAGTTCCTTGCTCCTGAGCAAACTCCGCCGTCCCGGATTCCCAAATCTTTCGTTTTTCCGTGGATCTCCGATCCGCGTTTGTCCTCTGCTGCGTGGCGCGTCGAGGCGTCAAATCGACGGATAATTGATCGTCGCCAGAGGCATCCTCCATTCGCTTGCGCGCCGTAATCGATTTATGCAGTGCTGGACTTGGGATATATGATGTGGACAATCTATTCATGCAGCGCTTAATTTTTCTTCGCCTTTTTGCAGTTAGTTGTTCTTCGCTGCCGCTGCTGAACAATGGTGAATAATCGAGGAACCGCTGAAGCGATGGACGTTGACCACTTGAAGAAGGAGGAAAGTGGCGACGAGGAGATGAAGAGCGAGGACGAGGAAGACGAAGAAGAAAGCGAATCCGATGAAGATTCGGCGCCTCCTCCAGCTCTGATGTGCACCAACCGCTCGAGACGAGCCACTGCTGGCAACAAAATGGCCCAGCTCATGAAGGAAGCTATCGAGGAACAGGAAAAGGACGATTTCTACAAGACTACTTACAATGGATTGTTCCTCGAGGTAAAGTGTTTGTAAGAGATTTTGTATAACGCGTTTGTTCTAGGATGACCAAACCGAAGACCAAGAATTCACCGAACCGGTCGAAAGCGATGGCGATGAAGTGGATTCCGACTTCGATCGTTCCGAAGACGAAGAAGAGGAAGCGAATGGCGAAGAAGTGGAGGACGATAAAAAGCCAAAGAAACGAGGAGCATACGAGGTTGGGGATGAGTGGTTTGGTTTGATTGCAAATGACCTCTTTAGGATTCAAGAAATAAATCGAAAAAGTGGATGATGGCGCGAATGGGCGGCGGAGCCAGCGTACCAGCGAACATCGTTTCCGAAAAACAGCAGCAAATTCTGATGAAGGAAGCCGCGAAGACCGAAGAGGAAAATCTGCAGTCGCTGAAGAAATATGAGCAGTTCGAGCTGGAGAAAAAGAAAAAACGAGAAAAGGCTCTCATCAAGCATCGCGTCAAACCGCCTTTCGTCAAGTTTTCTTCGTCCGAGAAAACTACGCTTCTGACCGTTCCGGAGCTTCGCAGTTTCGGGAATTCGAAAGTTCCCGTGAAGTCCATATGTGCGGTCACAGGCAATCCTGCGAAGTACTTCGACCCGGTCACGAAGCTACCCTACGCAAACCTGGAGGCATTCAAGATAATCAGGAAGTCCTATTTCGACTACTTGCGGTCCATCCAAGGAAACCACAGTGTCGACGAATATTTAGCAAAATTCGAAACTGTGTAACTGTTTTCTCTATTCGATTACGGGTATTCGATTAAATCATCCATTGTCGTTGTTATTGAATTTTACGTCTAAACGGTTCTGTTCCCCGTTCGTATCTAACGCTCGCGTGGTTACACGCTGTGGTTAATTGACAGTTTCAGCTGGCGGCTGCGGCGTGATGTCGAATGAGCGACATTCGCATTGACAGAACCTTGCGAAATGGCTCCAATTCAAGGTGGGTGTTCTCTGCGGAATCTTCGATTGATTTTCTGTTTCCAGATGATTATCGGAAGCATTCGCGCTTCAGACACGTCTTCGGGAAGGCCGCGCGTAGAACCGAGTGGTTTGATGCCGGAAACGGCCGCGCTCTGGTCGCCGCCGTGAACCCAAAGATGATCGCCGTATCCATCGACGTTGCCGCTGGAGGTTTGGTCCAAGTCGCCAAACTGGACTCCCTTGGCAAATACACCGTAGAGGGGCTGAAGAAGATCACGGACCACACCGGCCTCGTCGTCGACCTTAAATGGGACAAGTTCAACGACAACATTCTGGCGACGGCTTCTAGTGACGCCACAGTGAAGATCTGGCACATTGACGATTCCCTCAAAATTCGGCTCCTGAGAACCCTCAGTGTCCACACGCGAAGAATCCACACCATCGAGTGGCATAACACAGTGGACAGTTTGATGTTGACCGCTGGGATGGATTCCTTGGTCGTTCTTTGGGACGTCGAGAACGATGAAGTGCTTTGGAAGGTTGATGACCTTCCATCGACGTCGATCGGTAAGCGAATATTACCTCCGGCTCGTCACTAACCCATTCATTTAAGACTTTAGCCTTAGCTCATCCCACTTCATTGCAACTGTCCGAAGTGGAGTCACCGGCGGATTTCTGAACGTTTACGATTCCCGATCTGGAGAACTGAAAGGATCCACCAATCTGGCCCATGACGGAATCATGCACCCGAAAGGAGTTTTTGTCAACGATTCACTTGTTGTCACGACAGGGAATGGGAAGAACAATCGAAGGCAACTGGCGCTCTACAAGCTGGAAGATTTCTCCGAGTTCCACATGGTTACATTGATGGATATAGATGGTTCCTCGGGACTCCTCATGCCGCTGGTTGATCCAGATCTTCTTTTGGTGTACATAGCTGGAAAGGTGATGAATCTAATCTTTGATGTCAACTAATTTTTTGGTTTCTCAGGGTGACGCCAACGTTCGCTTCTACGAAGTTCACGAAAATCCGCCGTCGATGTCTTACTTGGGTGAATCGCATGGAACGAAATCTCAAACGTCAGTTTGTTTGATCCCGAAACGTGCCGTGAACCCGGAGGAATGTGAAATAATGAGGATCTACCGCGTCGCAGCCGAGAGCCTCCTCATCGAACCGCATTCTTTTATCGTTCCAAGACGGGTTTGTAAGGATTTTAAGCAAGTTTCTCAGTAGTTGTCGTTTTAGGGGGACACGTTCCAGTCAGATCTCTATCCTCGAACAAGGGGTGCGGTGGCCGCGTTAACGTTAAAGGAGTGGCAGTATGGTATGGAGCGGTCACCGGTGCTCATTGATCTCAAGTCCTATCCCCAAACGAGTACTTGTAAGCCAGTGGAGATTAGAGCCGTGGGGGATACTGTCAAGCTTGTGAAGGCCGATAGGAACAACGACCGTAAATTCCAGTTTTTGGCGCAGGTATGAGTTCTTAGAACGCGTTTGCGGTGTAAGAACTACTTCCCAGGTTTCAACGGTCGACTACCGCGAAATCTCGCAACGAGATGACTACGAAGAACTGAAGAAAATCGAGGAAGTGAGGCAAAAGTTGGTCAGTTCGGCCTCTGATTCTAACGGGAACACACTCTCCGATAACGCTCGCGAGAGTATCGCTGTGGCAGAGGACGTGGAAGTGTCCGAAGCGGTACCAGCAACTATCGACGAGTCGCTGAACGCGATTTCCTCGATTCATGGCAAGTCACACAATCTTCAACCTCATTATCTATCCCTTATTTCAGCACTATCATATTCTTGTTCTCCCATTCGCACTGAGGTTTGGGTGTGCTCCCTTGAACCCCTTTTTGAAATTACTCTTCATCTTGAATCTAACAGCAACCTTAGATTTTATGATTCGGAGAGAAAGCAGCGTTTAAAGCTGATTTCGTTTAGATACCAGCGGACATCCAGTACAGGACTCCGATCATGAGCATATCGTCGACATATCTCTGAGTCACTTTTCGGAATTGGGCTCTGCTCCTCTGGCTTCTGCGGACGATGAGTTCGAGGATGACGAACTCTTAAGAGAGAATTCCAAAAACCGCATCGCAAACGAAGCTAATGGAACTTCTCGGAATGAAGAACCTGTGATCCAGGAGGCTGCGGAAGAAACCAAGAGGTTGCAAGAAGCGGATCTCCAAGCGAAAGTGTCTTCTGCGAAAAAGAAAAAGCAAAAGGCGCTCCCTGGGGGTCGCGTAGAACTAGTCAAGATTGAATCTTCTCCCGAAGTGAAGCCGAAAGTGGCGAAAGCACGCACGCCTAGGAAAAAAGTTTCCAAAAAGAGGTATTTGGATTTTTCTTAGTTCTGTGTACGGTGATCTCTTTGCATTTAGCGTTGAGAAGATCCGTGCGGTGAGTGAAAAATCGCTTTCGCTGGGAACCCCTTCGGTGATCGCGACGCCCCCGTTGACGACGAGATCTCTCCAACTGCTAGAGGAGGACGAATCTTCGGTGATGTCGGCGGACAGCAAAGTCCTTGTCAACGTCGTTTGCCAACTTGAAAAGGAACTCGCGAAAAGTTCGCTGAAATGCGACCAGTTCGAGAAGATCATCGAAGTTCAGCAGGTGGGTTCCTTCCTGGCAATGTGCAGATTAACGTGGATCCATTTGCAGCAGGACATCGACAGTTTACGCTACGAGATCGGCTGGAAGGACAGTAGGATCGAGTTCCTCCAACACGAACTGAAGAAGTTGCAATCGATCGAGGCGGTGGTCGAAGCCACGCACCACATCCACGACAGCGAGCAGTCGGACCCAGAGCATATGGGCATAGATTGACCTCTTACCTCTCGCATTTCCAAAACTAGCAACATGGCCATACTTTTGTTTCTTAGTCACATTCCCCCTTTTGATGCTCTTTTGAACCCGGCGTTCCAAGTTCATTGCTTTACGGTTATACGGTTTGAGTGCTTTCAGATAGTCTTAGCCATATTTCAGCTTCGTGTGCTGTTCTTACGCTTTTCGTGAACAATCGGTGTGCTCATTAAATATTGAACTGAACTTTTGACCTAAGATGAAAGGTTCCACAGATCTAAATAAATCAAATGTCGTTGAAACCGGAGACGTTCAGACATCTCAGACCCGGTCTCGCGAGATGCCCTTACGTCTAGACTTGCAGACGTTGCTTCTGGTCGTATTCATATGACTGCTTGTTGATTGACGGTGCGGTCGGTCGGCGGAAGATGCTCCCGGTCTGGATTGAACTTCGCGGGCGCTTTCAAACGATTTAAGGTGCTCCTGCCGTGGTGAGACCGCTCCGTAAAAGTCATCCGTACCTTTGAATTTTTGTTTTGCGTTCGTTCGTCGGTGAGCGTTCCATAATTATTCGTTCAAACATTTCCACCTCACCTGAAGGCAGCGGAGATTCTGGTGCGCTGCGGTTATTGTGATTCCATTTCGTGTTTGAATTTAACGCTGCCTGATTTATTGAGTGTTCCTAACTGGTTCCATATCTTTTCAGAGCCAAACAAAATGGAAGATTCGCTGGATTTCGAGAGCGACGTCTCCATGAAAGCCGAACCCATGGATCTCGACGGGACGCTCGAAGCTGTGAAACCCGAAGCGGCCGAGCTGAGTTTCGATGAAGCGGCCCTGGAGAAGCGCATGAAGGAGTTAACCGAAGAAGTCGCGCATCTCACGGGACTGAAGAGCAAGGTTCTCGAGATGGCCGAGAGCATTCCTACTTCGTCGAGCTCTGAGGATCGAAAGGAAATAGATTCGCGTTCGATTTACGTTGGAAACGTGAGTTTAAATGAATTTGCTTGACTGTAAACGTAAGTGGTTTCAGGTGGACTATCAGTCCCGTCCGGAAGAACTGAAGGAATTCTTCGAAGAATGCGGTCCCGTGGAGCGCGTGACCATTTTGTCGAACAAGTACACTGGCCACCCCAAGGGGTATGTTGTGTTCTGTTCTGGAGACTTTAAATTGATACGTTTCAGTTACGCCTACATTGAATTCGCGAATGAAGACGCCATGAAGAAGGCGCTTGAAATGGACGAAGTCGTGTTCCGTAACAGGCAGCTCAGCGTGAAGGCCAAGCGCACGAACGAGCCCGGAATCAGCTCCACCAACTTCCTTCCTCGAGGATTCTTCAGACCGGCTGTCCGATCGGGCTACATCATGAAGCGCCGCCACCACGATGGATCGAGTGGACACTACATCCCTAACAGAATCCACTTCAACGGATATGGCCACCGTTCCCGGGGAGGATCCCGTCATCACTACAGTCGTCAGGAAAAGCAGGACCACCGCGGATTCTTCAACGCATGCTAGAAGACCTTTTGCTTCCGTTGGCTTCCCGCTTCCCATCACTTTGTTTTTTGTTGTTTTTAGACAATGTTTGCATTGTTTTAGTCCTGTTGTATTAATGAAATGGTTACCTTGTTCTTGTTTTTATAAATCTGCTTTCCGGGGTGCTCTTGTTGGTCGGAACAATTCTTATCGGGTGTCTTTGGATCAATATACGCGGTCCCGGTCTCGTGTGGAACAGCCTGCACGGGGCTTGTCCTCCGATTAGAATGACATCGCGCATATTTTCGAATCTCGATTTCCAAATCGAAACGAATCGGGCATGTCTTCAAAAATGCTTTGTCTCCAAACGGTGACTCGCGGGATCGGGTGATCCGTTCATCGGCGGTCGGTTCCGATCCATAGGTTCTCTTTTTTTGGATTCGTGAGTGTGAGTCAGTTCAAGCAAAGGCGCGAAAAAAGTGGCATCGCTTCCTCCGAATTCCTCTAGATCCGTCGTGCATATAAATACGCATTCGTGAAGCGCGACAGATCTAGCTCGTTTTGTGAAACGACGCTTCGTTTTAGGATGAGTGACCCTAGTGCAGAAACCGCGGCCGACGAGATCCAGCTGGACGAGGAAGCCATCCTCAACGGCAACGGCGACGAAGGCACCGCAATGGAAGAGGATCCAGTGCTCGAGATGCAGAAGCGCATGTCGGAGATCGAACAGGAGGCGCAGATGATCCGTGCTATGCAGACCGAGGTCGAGAAGCAGATGAACATGTCAGGTGCCTCCGGAAACAACAGCGGAAGCCCTGCCACTCACCACCACACGCCAGAAGAACAAGCTGAAATCGATGCGCGATCAGTTTACGTCGGAAACGTAAGTGGACGTTTGTTTAGTCCATACTCAATTCAGTCTTTAGGTCGACTACTACTCACGTCCTGAGGAGTTAGAAGAGCATTTCCACGGGTGCGGAAGCGTGGAACGTGTCACGATTCTCTACGACAAGTTCACCGGACATCCAAAAGGGTAAGTTGGAAGGAAAGTTCACGGACCCAGCCAGGTTACGAGAATCCATGCGAGGAGAGATGACCCACCGCTCCATACGCCCGTGATCTGAACGGAATGAGTGGGTTGTTCCGTTCAGACAGGTCGTCGTCTTCTTTGGGGAAAAGACTCATTAATTCAAGTCTAGACTAGCCAGCACGTCTGATTGACTCCTTTTCAAAGTGGATGCAAAATCTTACCGTATTCCGTTCAGATTCGCCTACATCGAGTTCACGGACAAAGAAGGCATGCAGAATGCTCTGGCCATGAATGAAACGCTCTTCCGAGGACGGCAGATCAAGGTTACGATGAAGCGCACAAACAAACCCGGCATCAGTACGACGAACCGGCCTCCTCGCGGACGCGGGCGCGCTCGCATGGTCGTCAAGTACATCTACGGAGGATTCCGAGGAAACCGCGGCCGCGCTCCTCGACGACGCGGATTCGCTCCCTACTGATCGCGCCACCACGTCGCTTCCCTTCTGTGTAGAGCCTAGGTCGCTCATTTCATTGTTACTGTATTTAATTCTGTTGTTAGCATTGCTCCACATCTCCTCACGATAAATCTGTCAATCTGAGCAATCTTCCCCGTCTCCACTCCTAATTTATTCGTTTGCACAACAACGTTGACCTTATCTCCTCGTGCTTTATGTCCTCTTGTAATTTGTTTTGTTCTCTGTTCCAGTTGTTCCATGGAATCTAAACTACAATATAAGGAAAAATCGTATTGGGACAAGCGATTTGCCAGCGAGGCTCACTTTGAGTGGCTCGCAGACTGGGACAAATTCAAGCATTTGATTCTCCCGAAGCTGTCGAAGAGTGACAGGTTTTTTCTCAGTTTTGTTAGTTTGTAAGTTCCAGAGTTGGGTTTAGAATTCTTCACATTGGTTGTGGCAACAGTCGAATGTCCCACGAACTCTTCAAGGCGGGTTTCACCGACGTGACGAACGTGGATTTCTCGGAAACCCTGATCGAAAATATGAAACGAGAGCATCCTGAGATGGAATGGATCTGCAACGACATGCGAACCTTGGATTCGCTTCCCAGCGGGTCGATGGACGTCGTCGTGGAAAAGGCAAGCATAGAATCGTTGCTGGTGGCCGAGAGAGTTAGGTTTCAAGCTTGGATTCTAACTGACTTTTACTTTCAATTGCAGAGTCAATGGAATCCTTCCGAGCAGGCGATAAGCGATGTTGACGCGATTCTCCGCTCCGTCCAACGAGTTCTTAAACCGGACGGGATTTTCATTTCCATCTCCTTCACTCAACCTCATTTCAGGTTAGTTTCGCGTATTAATTACTCCTTTACGTTTACCCCTTCTTTAGAATACCGGCGATCCTGAGGAATCCAGGCTGGAGCTGCACAGTGCAAACCTTCGGAGATTATTTCCATTATTACTGCTACTTTATGAAAATGGGAGAATCGCCCGATTCGGACGAATTGAAGCGATATACGTCGATCCTAGAAAATGATGTTGGTTTTATGGTTTCTAATTTCATTTCTCATTGCGGAACTTTAGAATTACATTAGCCCCTCCGTAACGCTCCCAGAAGACTCGGAAGACTGGCTGCAAGGAATCGAATGCGAAGAATTCTAGAAAATTTATATTCAAATTGTTATTGTTTGTATTGAATTGTTGAGCTTGTTCAGGGATACATGAGTTTTACGGCGTTCTGCAAATCTACGTTGCCACCGCAAAGGATAAGGCCGATCTTCCTGGAACTTTTCAAGATTTCAGGTCCCTGAAGCACAGCGGCCAATCCCATCGCCGCCGATGGTTCGATCACGAGCTAAGTTAATATGTGATTTGGGAATAATATCGATTCAAACCAACTTTCATCCGCTCGAATATCAGCTTCATGGCTTCCGCGATTTCCTGGTCGCTCTGAATCACACACGATCTAACGAGAAATGATCTTCGAACCTTACTACAGTGACGACATGGTCGGCAGCTACTGTATCCAGCAACTCTCCAAAGCACTTATCGGCAACGCGAAGTGGACGAACTCCGTCGGCGATTGTGGACAAGAGCTTCGTTTCGTTCCAAAGTCGTTCTCTGGCGTCCAAAGACTTTGAAAGTTCTTTGCCCTCGGGTTCGACGCAAATAACTAAAAGACGGTCCGCAAGATTCAAACAATCCTCGACCAACTTTTGCATTCGGGTTTCTTTTCGGAAAAGAAGCGCGAAACACCTCCCGCGAGTCCTCCACCACCGGTCGCAATAATCACGGCGTCCAGCGCGGGTTCCTGTTCCAGGAACTCGACCCCGATCGTGCCTTGTCCAGCCATGACGTCGTGATCGTTGTGCGGGTCGATGGTCAGCAGTCCGCGTTCCTTAGCCAGGCGCTCACAGGTCTCCAAGCGGTCCTTCATCGTGGCTTCGCAAAAGACCATCTCAGCTCCGTAACCTCGCATGGCGTCGATCTTCGGCTTCGGTGCATTCTTCGGCACAACCACCACACAGGACGTCCCCAGCTGCGCCGCGGCCCAAGCGAGGCCCTGCCCGTGATTCCCGCTGCTCTGCGTGATCTGAACACAATTCCAATCCTCCACACAAACCTCCGAACATACAAACTAACCACTCCCTTCAGTTCGCTTTTTTCTTTGGCTGCTGTGATCTAAACATGCGAATCAATTAAGCCTCAATCCAGCAATCAAACCCACGGCATTGAGCGCTCCTCTCGCTTTGAATGAGCCCGTTTTTTGCTGGTTTTCGCATTTGAAGAACAGCTTCTTTCCGCTTAAAGAATCCAAGAACGTCGATGTCAGGACGGGCGTCTTGTGGATGAAAGGTCGGATCCGGCGCTCGGCGGCTTCAATCACTGGACGATGCAGAATTGGAGCCATCTAAACAAACAAAGAAGTAACGCGTGTGAAGACAGATCAGAACGCGTGGAAAGGCAGCGAACGGCGCAACGATGCGGACTCACACTACAAACTACGAAATCATAAAACGGCACTCGTTAGCGAAAGCAGAAACTAGCATCCATCAACGGATAGAGAATGCGGGTCGTGTCGGTCCACACTTGAAAAATGCGCAAATTCAGAATCGATCTACTACATCGACACTAAATTATCCATTCCACAATCATAAATTAGAATATTAACAAATTACAAAAAGAGAAAGCCCATTTCAGCCCCGAGAAAACCAGAACCCATTTTTATGGCATATTCTACAATTTATTATACAGATTTTAATATATTATTCACAGTTAAAATTTGGGGCAACGAAGGAGAACCCGCGGAAGATCTCGCGTGCTGTTGCCGAGGGAGGGGGTGCCGGGGAGTCCTTAGGAGTCTTCTTCGTGAATTCCGGGTCGAAGTAGAAAGTGTCGTCAGTATTCAATACGGTGGGCTTGAAGGGAGGCGAGATCTCCCGAGCGAAGAGCCGCTTCCAGTCGATGGAGGCAAAGAACGGGTGCTTCTTGATCTCCTCGATCCCGGTGGGTCCATTCCCGAGGCGATTGGCCGGGTTCCGTTTGAAGAGGGCCCTGAGCAGGGATTGCGCCTCGGCGCTTAAAAAGTTTGGCATGGCCAGTTTTGCGCTTAAACAGATTTAATAACCTTCGAGATTCAAAGAACAACCGCGCTTACCGAAGGATTTGAGTCATGGTATCGCGGCGGTTCTCTCCGTGGAAAGGCAGATTACCCGTTAGCATTTCATACTGGAAAACGCGCGATTAGTCGATGGAATCATAGCGTAATCGTTACCATGAGAACTGCAAGCGACCACCAGTCGGCAGCCGTAGAATGACCTCTGCGGTTCACCACTTCCGGGGCCATGTATTCCACAGTCCCGCAGAAGCTGAATGTCAGGTTCACGTCGCTGACGCCTTCTTTACAGAGCCCGAAATCCGTGATTTTCACGTGGCCATTGATGTCGAGTAGTATGCTGAAGAAAGACAATGAGAACATACAATTAAAATAAAGCTTACTTTTCGGGCTTCAAATCGCGATAAACTATGGCCAGGGAATGGAGGTGGTTGAGGGCCGTCGACAGTTCTGCTAGGTAGAAGCGAACTTCAGGTTCCGGGAACGCGCCATCCTTCGCCAAGCGAGTGAAGAGATCGCCACCTTGCAAAAACTCCAAGATGAGGTAGAGTTTTTCCTCCGTTTGAAACGCTTAAACAAGGCAAATATACCGATGGTTTATTATGTGAAATACATACCGTAGTGGAGGCCAACGATGAAGGGGTGATGAATCCTCGCCAAGATGTTGCGTTCCATCTTGGAACGGAGTCTGTCGCGCACTAAATCGAACTGAATAAGATACACAGAACAAACGAAATTCTTACCTTTCAGAGTGGACTTCGTCAGGACTTTCATGGCGAAGACGTTTCCGCCATCGATTCCCCGGTTCTTCTGCACCAGGAACACCTTGCCGAAGGAGCCCTGACCTAGCAT
>KN167909.1:171325-202334 GCA_000757745.1 Steinernema scapterisci
GCGGAACGAGGCGGCGTGTGGACCAGATGTGGAGCAAGCGGACTTCGAGTTTTGGGGGAGGATGTTTTTAAGCGAAAACAGAATTCGGAAGTGATCAAGTTCACATCTGGGTCGTTATTTATAGGCTTGTTTCGGGTGTTTTTGAATGTCTTTATGAGGAGCTGGTGGGCGTGCACGACTGGACAAGAAGAGTCCCCGGAGGATGAGTCGTTTAAGAATGCGCCGCTCATGACGTAGAGATCGCCGTCGCGAACATTCAAAATTGGGGTGTGTAGTTTGATCGGAGAGAAAACAATGTATGGCTAAAGGAGATATTCGGCCGGTGCAGGAAGCGTTTTGGAGATACACGATACAGCGATTCTAGATTGGCGAGCGAAATGTTAGATGAGGGGATTTGAACGTTATCTTCATACTCATCGACAGAGAATTTGAAAACGTCCCGAACATTCATCGGCTGTCCTTGAATCCACGACTCCTTCCACCTCTGCCCCTATTTTGTCCCAATCGGAACTTTACACCCCTCAATCGGGTAATTTACAGAGGGGAAGCGCGGACGAACGGCCGCGTACGGGTTTCCAAGCAGCTGTGGGCTTACAACGCGCAGGCAGACGAAGGAAGCCGGGACGAAGTCGCCGTTCCTGGCCAAAACACTCGGCAAAACACGCGATTCGGGGTCCAAAAAGGAAAACGGCGCGTAATCTGTTCGTTCGGATGTGGGTGGCGATTAGGCCGCGGGCGGAGGGCCTCAACAAGGTCGCCCGGCGGCAATTACGCGTGGATTTCGGCGGCCGCGAGGGGGCGAACGTCGATAAGAGAAGGCGAAGAGGCGAGAAACTGAGAAATCCCATTTGTGGGTTTAATTAGGAAAGAAACGGCTTGGCGGTCAGATGACGGCTGGCGAGGGAGGAGGGCCGATGGATTTGTGGAATCCGAAAGAGGTTTGTTTGATTCGAAGACGTGGCGGGCGGACGGCATGGGGACGTCGATTGAGGGATTGGAATTCGGGATGGAGGAGAGAGGTTCGGGAGGTTATGTGCTTCGGGAGACTTCGCAAAGGACTCACCTTTTCTGAAGAAGAACTGTCTTCGGCATCGGAACAAAGCAGCGTCGACATCTGCAAAAAACGAAAATGAATGAAAGTGGCGTTTGGTTTTCGGGGGAAGATAAACAAGAGATGCGCTTTGAGCGCCTCGCTTCAAAATACAAGTGAGCTGTGGAGAGTCGCCGTCGCCTGCACGTTTAACCTCTGCAGGTGTTTTGGGACGCTTTGAGCGATTGTTTTTGCTTTGGTTCGTTCGTGGCTTGGAGGACGCCAGAAGGGGAGAGAACGAGGTTCAGGTGGTTTGGAATACCGCTGAGTTTGGAGAAGGTCTTCTTCAACACCTTGTTTCTTTTAAGGGCCCTCTTTTCACACCAGTCAAAACCATCAGTCTTCAAACGTGGCTTAAGAAGCAGTTTCCGGCGGTCATCAATCTTTTCCTCACGATTAATGGCCGTCAGGTCCAAACCTCAGAGCGAGGGAGGACACAGACAAACAATTCTGAAGCTATTAGCGGCCGAATTATGGCCTGCACTCTATTTTCGTCTTCTTGAAAATTATTTCTTTTTCTCCGGCTGGATTTATCTTCCTCGGAATTCGCCAAGTGTCGTTCGGCCATCCTTCAAGATTACCACCCTCCGTCGCTCGCTCCGTGGGTGGAAATGAGTGTTTCAGTCGCCCGTAAAATAACCAATTTCGCTCATTTTAACAAAATTTGTTTTTCGATTGAAACTAGCGGAGGGAACCTCTAAAGCTAGCTAGGTTATACCAGTCTTTGAGGTTCTGCACTGGCTGAGCAACTCGCTTCAACAGCTTTTCAAAGTTTGGATCTTGAGCGCCTAGAACAGCAACCTTGAACCTTGACGGTGGTCTTAAGCTGCTAAGCACCGGCCTCGTCGTCCGAGATTAGCCGCAGTCAAGGGAGATTAAACTTGTCGACTCCCCGTTTCCGTCAGGTAAAGGTCACCCCTCCGTCCTCAAATCCTTTTTGATTACCCCGCTTTCTTTCTTTCCCACAATCTTGAAGACCCTTAAAATAGCCCAAATGCAGGCAGACAAATTTCCAAAAGCGCAAATTCTTTTTTAATGCATAGGAAACAGGCGCGAACACAAAAAGCGTCTGTTGTGAAAATGGGGAAACGGTGTTCCGATGCAATGAGTTTCAGGCCCAGAGACCGTTCCCGACGAAGCTATATTATCCAGTAGATCTGCGTCGGAATTTCGTCAGCACCGAACGAACTCAAAAAGCACCAAAGGGCGGTCGGAACAAACCCGCGGAGTCGGGAACCGGCGACGGCTGCACCGAAAATAACGTCGTCGAATATGCAAATTCGCCAAACGCTATTCGCCCTTCCACGTGCATCGCGGAAGCGATTTGCCTCCAAAAATGAGCTCGAAAAAAGGAGAATATTCGGACCGAAGAGATTCTCGTCTCCCACAGCTCAACGTGGCGGAAATCAGATGATTCGAAGAAATGCCATGTTTTGGGAACCTTGGCCAGTCTTTGGACTTTGGAGCTGGTCTTCTCAGCTCTGGAATTCAGGTCGGAGGAGTGAAAACAACTTAAGCAAACAGAGTTTTGTTCATTTCCAGTTTCGACTGACTTTTAGATTTAGAACGAAAATGAGTTTTGAGAATTTCGCGCCCAGAGAGGCAATTCGCCTACAATTGCAACCGCAATGCTTTTTTCGAAAACCTAGTTGGATTCCTTCCCGAAACCGCTATTCAAGAGTTCTCTCATGATTTCGCGATTTCCACCTCGAACAACAACTCCGCTATTCTCCCGCTTCTTTCAAAGTCACTTTTGCAGAAAATTTCTGCAGAAAAACACCCGAAAAATCGCCCGCGGAAAGCAGCCAGAGAGGATTACGGCCGGGATTACACGTACCTTGCCACAAGCGTTCTTCATTGACGTCGCCACCGAGCGAATCCAACAATTTGCGCAGTTCATGTTCCTTTCCTGGCGACCGGCGGATCGCTCGATCGCCGCGATTGAGGGAGGCGAGGAGCGAGCGAAGGGGGATTTGGCTGGTGGGGCGGACCCAGCGCCGCGGCGGCGCCCGAGGGCCGAACAATCGCCGCCGCGATCAGCTGTTCAAACAGTCGAGGGACTGTCAAGCGGCCACAGGTCGGGGAATCTGGGCCGAGAGAGTCATGAATCGCGTCCTCGAGTGGTCAGTCGCCGTTCCGAGGAGTGTTTTGGTGCAGGCGAGAGGTAGGTGACCCCGAGGGCGATTCTCCCAAGCGCTCGGCAGCTGTTTTGAACCGAGAAGAATGAGGACCCGAAAATGGGGTTCTGCTAGATACTCTCTTCGCGCCTTGATGTACAAAACAACTTTTCCATTCAAGAGTTAACGAACACGAGTTGTCGCAGAGGGACATGTTTGTTTCCCGCGTCTCCTCGGAGAGCGAAACATCATTCTCTGAGCATAATCCGAAACCAGCAGATTCAATAAGGGGAAGACCCTGCAGTCTGGCAAAACTCTCGACGCTCGAAAGCCGAGAAATGAGAGTTTCAAAGCCTTGTCCGCTTACCATTTCGGTGATAAAAGGCATCTTGTTGTTATTGTTGTTGAAGGGGTCGGCGAGAGGCGCGAGAGGCATTTTGAGGATCCGATTTTCTGGAACTGGCGCCTAAAACGAGAGAGAATGAGTCGCGGACCCGAGAATCGACGATCGCGGGAAACTCGAATGATTCATTTGGATGGAGAGACCGTGAAGGGACCGAGGGGGGGGGGCCAGGAGGGGACAAAGCGGATAAGAGAGAGACTGGGAGCAGACGTGGATTTCAGGTTTGGGCAGGTGTTTCCCGAACAATTCAAGCGCATGGAAATGTCCATCAGTTAATAACCAATCAATCACATTATCCCAGGACTCAACCGTCAAAAAGTCAACGCGAGCATGGCTAAAAGTCGAGCTCGCTACTCGAAGAGCGAACGCGGTCGAACTCTCCGCAGAACTTTAAAAACAATCTTCGGAATGCACAGAGGACGGGGACGTTCCTGCCGCCTTTCACTAAGGACACGAGGATCCTCTCCGAACAATTAAAAGAAGAATGTCCCGAAAGGGAATCGCCGGAAACGACGCAAAAGGGGAGGACGCACGTCAGCGGCTTTTGTGACTCACGGGAAACAACCGAAAACGTTCGATGGAAATGGAATGAAAACCAGAAACCGATTTAGAGTGCTTCTGTGATGTTCCTCCGGAGTCTTTGAATCTTTTGAGGTTCTTTTCATTTGATGCTTTGTTGAACTTGCGATGCAAACTGCGATTTTCGGGATTTCGGACGAAGTCGGAGGTGAGATCGGTCATCTCTAGACTGATTTCTCGTTACGTCACACAAGTGCGTTTGCTCAGCCGCTTCGGAGTTTCCGAGTTTGCGCAGAACGGCGAAGTTTCGGCTGTTACGTAGATGGAACTCGGGAAGCTGTTCAAACTCTGTCTCGAGTGTTTTTGTGGAAATAGTTGGGAGTGGAGCGGAAGGAAGTTCGGAGAAGGACAAGGGAGGCTGCCAAAAGGGCCGTGAACGTCAAGTTTCAATCAAACGCGAGAATATTGCCGTCTTCCAATCCTAGAACCCCTTGAATCACCTTTTCGCGACTATCTCCGCGCCATATTCCCGCGCATCTCCAAAACAACATCCTTCTCCACTTAATAAAACTAATTCCCCACTTTTCTGAACTCTGAAAATCTCGGAAAACGACGTTTCGTCATAAAAAAAACATCATGACCAAACGGGTTTTAGGGAAATAAGTGGCCAGAGTCGATTCTGTGGCCCTGGAGACCCGACTCGAAAACAAGGAAACGTGAGTGGGAGAAGGCGGTCGGTCGACAAGCGTCAGGCGTCAGGAGTGCGGAACTCGGAGTCGAAAGTGCGCGGATACTTTTCCTTTTGCCTTGAAATGAGAATTTGTTTTGCGAACGAAAAATCAATCGAAATGCAAAATTTCGTTGAAAAAGGCATTGAAACAATTCGAAGAAGCCTTCGAGGGGTGGAGGACGTTATCCCGCGATTATGCTTGCGCGCCCAGGTCTCCGGGGAATCCCGGCGCTGATTCGGAAGCAGTTTTTTGGAGGACTTGGAAGACGTAGAGATGATTGACCGCGCTGCGTCTTATCGGAAGAAAGCTTTTTTGTGTTTCTGGAATGGATGAGGTCAGATTAGGGGGACTTTGAGCACCGATATCAGCATTGCGAAACGTCCGCCGGAAGCAGAAAGAGTTCTGGCAGGCCACAATTGGGCTGAATTTGAAACAGAACGATTGTGCAACGAAAAAAAGCGAAATCGGATTGCTTCTATTTGAAGGACTCGTTCCTTAACTCAATTCACTGTTTCAGTCCAAGTCCACCTTGCTTTCCAATCCTTCCGGCTCTTCAAAATCTTTTCTCCACTACATATTTTCCCGCAAGCCAAATCACTCAATCTACCGTATTCTCCCTCTTCTCCACGCTCACATTAATAACAAATTCGTTTCCGCTCAAATTATGATCCAACGTCCCACACAGGAGCGACGTTCCCAGATTCGGCTATTAATAACGGCCAAAAAACAAGGAAACTGGCGAGATTATCGAGGAAAGGACGCGAGTCTGGCTGTGCGAAGAGCTGCAGAAAATGCAGAAAATAGAAAGTGGACACAAAGAGCATTTGAAAACAAGGAAACTACAAAACTGCAATACTCTCAAAAATAAAGACGAGCCAACGACGACGCGGAAACATGTTTGAAGCCCATAAGAAACGCTTCCTTTCAGGGTGCACCCAAACCAATTTCCTCCGTTTGTCCCTCCCGGCCTCCCTCCAAACAAACAATTCACTTTCGAGTGTCCATCTTCCAGGCAACACACAAGCCCTCTCTCAACGCGTCATCCGCAGATTCCTTCGGCGTATCCGCATGGTGTTTGATTCCAAAAACTCCAAAACAGTTTTTATCTCTTAAATGGATACTAAATTCGGGAACCAAACATTAGGTCACTTGCCCAGAGCCGCTCAAAGGAAGAAACGACGCCGCTGAATCTTCAGCTTTCATTTGGACAAAAAACGAAAGCCGCCGATCGGCGGCCGCTTTTCGTGCGACCGCCGCTAATCGCATAAGCGAAAGTGCGCCGCGAGAGAACGAAAATGTTTTTGGGGATTCGCGAGAGAACGAATAAGCCGAGGTCACGCGTGTTTCTGGAGGCTTGGACGAAGTGGCAATTAACGTTTCAGAAGCCGCGAATAGAAAGTTATCCGGAACTAAATGGGATCTGGCCGGTCCTCGGAACTCTGAAACTAACGTACTCGTCAAGCTCACTGCTCACACGAATTCCAGATCTTATCCGCGCGAAAACAACTCCTCCACGCCTGCCTCGCTCGCAATGTAATCGCATCACACGCCGTAGAATCTTTCCTCCGCGCCCACGACCACCTTGGCCCGACCGACCGAGGTAAACACCGTTCCTGGGTCGCTGTTAATGACCGCCTTCGTCTTTTCTGCTAACTTCCTGCGAATTAAAAAATATTTGAGATTGAGATTAATTGGCCGCCGCCGCGAAGAACGCCGCCGGCCGAGGGCGACAGGAAACGCGGCGTGGTGCAGGCAAGGGTATGGCCGCGGGGATCGAGTGGCCCTTAAAGGGAGGCCGAGGCGAGCAACGCGTTGGCGTCGTCGGCGGAAACAATTACGCGCCGGCGAGAGCGCCTTGACGCCGCCACACACGACGACGGAGTCCCAGCCGAGAGCCGAGGGGACGTCGACGTATAGTCAAAAGGCCCAAGTTCCAAAATTCGCGATCGCCAGTGGCCTCCGACCGAAGAGAATGGGAAGGGTGGCGATGAGAAGCGGGGAGATCGGAAGTGTTTGCAGAGAGGGTTTAATTCGATTCCGAGCGAGCTGCAGCATCTCGTAAAGGCGTCCACGAATTCCCCGAGTGGGCCGAGGCGCAAAACGGGCACAGAGTCCGATTGAAGCAAATAAAGCGACTCTTGATTTCCTCGGGGTCTCGAGTTTCCGCGTTTGTTCGGTGACGGTGTTTTGCTTAATTGCGCCGACGACTCGGAGAGCTTGGAAACTGGCCAGAGGCGCGAGTTTGGGCCAAAGGGAGATCTGAAGCAAGTTCAGGATGCAGATGTGCTTGGACTTGCCTAGAAGAGCTGAACATTTTCCTATTTCGGCCTTTCGCGAGTACAACTTTCGTCCTCTGAACTTTCAATTAAGCACTTCCCATTAACCCCTCCCGGGCCACTTCCACTCGCATTTCAGCCGAAATCCATTAAAGGGACCAGATCACCCGAGTCTGGCACTCCCTCATTTGTGCTCCCAGAAATATCTCAAAACGGGCGAAGATCAATAGTCGTCAAGTTTAATTAAAGACGCAGAAATGACCTTTCGCAGCTGGGAAACGGAGCTGGGAACGAGCTTGCCTTACACCGTGGACACAGCTTTGCGAAACGCGTTGGAGAAATACGCGGAAGGTGGAAACACGATTTTCGCGACGAGAGAAGTTACACGGGAAACGGAGATTCGGAGACAAGATGTGAACGTTAGGCAAAGGACGCTCGAGTCGTCGTAAGGATAGTCCGTAGTGATCACAGATAAGCGGAAGTCCGATCCAGAAACTCTCCCAGATGGAGCGGCCAGTTCTCATCAATTGGCCTACGACAACGTTCCATCCCTTTTTGGCTCCCACACTTGTTCCCAGATCCAATCAATGGGAAGTCGTCTCCGCCAGACGTTTTCGCTTGTTTACATGTAATAAATTATAGCGAAGACATGTGTTACTTCGATTATTCGGCTCTTTGGAGGTCTGCGAGCGGAATCGACGTGGGCTGTTCTCAGCAGAACAGCTGATGAAAGCAAATTGCAAATTTTTGAAAGTTCGAAGCAAAAGTTGAACGTTTGCGAAATAGCTGAGAAATAGAATTCACAGAAGTTGAACGTTTCAATGCGATGGCGCGTGAGAAAACGTGGCCTCAACTCGGAAACAAGTGGAAATCGCTGAGCAGTCGACAGGCTTCAAAGCACTTAGGAGATCGGACGGAAACTCGAGCTGTCGAGGTCGAGATTTGAGTCGGAACAAGTGGGTCGCGAAAAGCTGAGTGCGGCACGTTAGCATCGGAATCCCGAATCCATCCACTCCCAACCGACTGAGGCTAAGCCCTTCGACCCCGGCGCTAATGCCAACATGTTCCATCCACCTTTATAGTAGCACGCTCACACGCAAACCCCGAACTCTAAATCTCCCCAGCAGCCGGTCTCCGGCTAACCCCGACGCATGCTGTCATGGGAAAATCTCCCGTCAGGCCTGTTCGCCTTCCGCCGACAGGCGTGGGAGTTGCGAGACGAGCGGAGCGTGTAACGCGGCAGATGATTCGGCCTGGGATCGAGGAACGGATCCGTTGGAAAAGGACGGGTCGGGAAGGGAGGAGAGCAGGCAATTGAGAAATTCGAAGAATCGGGTTGGAAATTAGAGGCTCTGGACTCACTCCGGTCCACCTGAATCTGCGTTTGAACGAGAAAACAACGTGATTCCAAGAAAAGAACCAAACGATCGCGTCTTTCGGGTTCTCGTGGACACAAAGCCTTTCTGGCGACGGAATTCACACCGGCCAGGGACAAAGTCGGGAGAACACACGAATGAATATTCATTCGGAAGCGGCGCAAACGTTGACGTCGAAGAAAACGCCGAAATCTGAAGACCGAAACCGCCTCATTGGCTCCGAATAAATCATTCAAAAGAGAATCGCCGATGCGAGAACATTTCTAATCTCACGGCTGATGGGAAAACCGGAAAAACTGAAGCCGACTTTCAACGAATTGTAAGGGATTTCGAGAGAGAGTTTTGGATTCCGACAAAATGGTTTGAAACTCGGGATTGAAAAAACTTTTAGGAACACATTTCTAAGGAATCATGAAGTCAGGAAAGTTCCATCTACGAAAACTGCCTAGTCACGCGGATTAGGGTATTGGACCCATCAAACCAGAAATCATCTGCTAAAGATACACTTCTTTAAGTTCCCAAAAAGTTCAAAATTAGAAATTAAACGAGGAACGTCAACACAGTCAAGCCGAAAATGCACTCTTTTGTGCGTCAGTCAACAATAGCAAGGAATGGAGGGAATGATCCGCAGAGTTGATCGAAGAGCGAGGATCTGTCGGAGTGGGTCAGACGGTGGTAAGAGGATTCCCAAACGTAGGCGTGCTGGGAGAGGAACAAAGAGTCCCAGGCGTATTTTGATTCCACCCACGCCAACGTGAATTTCGCTTACAGGCTCAGTTAAAGTTAATCTACAAAGGGGCCTAAGTCGCAGAAAAGAAGCGAAATCACAGAAATTGTTACGGAAATGACAAGGAAACCAGTGTTTTTAACGTCTTTTTCTTTGTACAAACCAATTTTATGTTGTTAATCTATGGCCGAGGAACAATCCAACATCTAGGAATCAATGTCTTTTGAAACCTGCCAACCCGATTTTACTAAACCTGCACTCGTCGTCTATTCGAAAGTCCAAAGCGATAGTGCAAGTACTGCTTTCATGTTTAATTCAACTCCATTCTCGCGCGCTTTCCTCGAAATGCAGACATCTCCATTAGATTAATTGGCTAATCTTTGAGTAAACCGCTAATAACGTTCGTTTTTGTGGGGTTTCCATTCTTGGAGTCCATATCAATCAATGGCCTATTCGGGTCTTCAAGGTTTTAATCTTCCGCTTCTTTTTTCGGCCTTTGCTCCAACGAGATCCCCACCTTCTTCTACTCCTCTCATTCAACTCGTTCTTTCTCCCAGCTTCAATCCCATATTTCAATCTCTCCACGTTCTCCTTTCCCATATCTCATCAAGATTTCCCCACGCACCCCAATTATAATATCCACAAGCCCGCTTTTTCCTTCTTAATTGTCATCCCGAACCGCCTGAGGACGAATGAGAGTTTCCCACCCCATCCCAATCGATCAAAGGCCTCTTCGTTTCCTCCCCGGATTAGCTAAAAATACGCTCAAATCCTGACGTTCGCCTTTCACAGGGCGCTAATCCCCGACGACTTCAAAAGTCTCTTCTTATAGGTTAATTAGTAGTCTTTCGAGCCACTTCGGAGACTCTTAATTGGCGTTTCCCTTCTCGGCTGGGCATTGATCCGAGCGCAAGATCCGCGCGAGCCTCCTCGGCGTGTATCCGTTCCCCTGCGCCTGCAGCCGGCCAGCCGGGAACTCGCTCCGGCCACTTCGGTCCGCCCAGCCAAGGCGCCGCCCGTGAGTCGCCTTCGTTCGCCCTTCGGCTGACGTCGACACGTCCGCTTCAATCGCCGCCGCGAGCCTTGAGAGTGTCGTGCTGCGGCCCTTCTTCGGAAAGACGTCGCCTCCGCCTCACTTCTCCCGCTCCCACTCTCTCCGCCGGCCTCGCCACAACTGATCGATCGAAGCCGCAGCTGCACGCCTAAAGGGGACGCGGAGGAGTCTGGAACGATGGCCGACTATGACTACTTGATAAAGTTCCTCGCGCTCGGCGATTCTGGAGTTGGGAAAACGTCGTTCCTCGTAAGTGTTTTTGTCCTAAACGGCCAGGGAGCCCAGGCGTCCAGGCCCGAATCAGCTGGGGCGACCGCCGGCGATCGAGTTCCGCGCCCGCGGGAAACTCGCCGCGATGAATTATTCATCGAAGCGCAATTGTTTTGACAACGCGTGCCTCCGGTGGTCGCGGCGACCCCGCGGCTTCCGAGATTCCGAAAATCCGACGACCACGCCGAAGCTGAGTGCTTCCAAAAACAAACAAATTAACCCGAGGAACCCCACTTGGCTTTCGGGGGCCGCCGAAGAACAATTGCCCATTTTATAATGCGGATCTTTCACTCCGATTGGTTTCGAAAACTCGGGAGAAGCCGGCCAATTAGGGGGTGTGGGAGAAGAGGTCCGACCAGCCGTCGTCTGGAAGCAACAGGTCTGTGTGTGGGTGGAAGGAAGACTGTGGGCACGAAGATACGTCTAGTAGACAAGTCTGGAAATTGCTCCTGTTGATCTCCTGCAGTCCCAACTTTCGCTCCCTTGCTCGTCGGCGCCGTCCGCAAACAAGCGATCAGTTCCCGAAAAGGCGCCCGAATTCCACGAACGCTCCTCATCTGGGATGCCGACGGCGTTAATCCCGAGAAAATCGGCGGCAAACAAAAGCGGTCGATTGGAGTAAACAAAAATACCTTTTTGTGCTGTGGGAACCGACTCCGTCGTTGCGTAAGAGTCGTCCCTAGTGCTTTCACCACCTCCCGCGTGGGCATTAACCCTGAAGCATCCCCGTTTGCCCTCGCAATGCATGCGTAAACGCCGTTGACGACGTCGTCGTCGACATTTCAAAAACATCGACGGGCCAGCGAGTCGCATTCAATTAGCAGCCGCAACCCACGCTTGATTAAGCCACTTCGCCGACCCAGCACGTTCCTAAACCACCCTGGCCCAAGTGACCCATCTGGACCCACCACGTGATTCTTCCGGTTTCAGCACCGCTACACGGACAACACCTTCACGGGCCAGTTTATCTCGACCGTCGGAATCGACTTCAAGGAGAAGAAAGTGGTGAGTGGGGACGAGATCTCGGCCGGAAACTGATAAGAAACGTCGTAAATATGCTTCCTTCAGGTGTACAAGAGTGCGCGTGGAGGTTTCGGCGGCCGCGGCCAACGGGTTCTTCTCCAGCTATGGGATACTGCGGGCCAAGAGAGGTTCGTTACCGTAATCTCGTCCTAAAAGCGTTTAAATGATGACTGGAACCGCAATCAGCGGACGTGATTCACCGGAAATGACATTCCGAACACCGGAATGCACTTCGATAATGGTTTCCGGAGATTATTTCAACAGAAAAAAATGGTTCTGAACCATTTGAGCGAACTTTTGAACTTTGAGCCAAAGTGCCGTAGAACATCTAAAAGATTCCACTAGGCATCAACAAGAAACAAAACAAAGTCAGACCAAGATTCATGGCAAATAGGAATCAAGAAGAAGTCAGACCTCGTAACTCAGAATCTTTTAGATTCCGCTCACTCACCACAGCCTTCTTCCGCGACGCCATGGGCTTCGTCCTCATCTTCGACATCACAAACGAGCAATCTTTCTTGAATATCCGCGACTGGCTTTCCCAGCTTAAGGTGAAACTCCTCCACAATCGGACTCAATTTACCCTCTGCTTCCAGGTCCACGCCTATTGCGATACTCCGGACATCATCCTCTGCGGAAACAAAGCGGACCTCGAGAACCGCCGCCAAGTGAGCACGGCGCGCGCGAAGCAGCTCGCGGACCAGCTGGGGCTCCCTTACTTCGAAACCTCGGCCTGCACGTCGACGCACGTAGAGAAGTCGGTGGACTGCCTGCTGGACATGGTCATGCAGCGTATCCAGCAGTCCGTAGACGTCGACTCGCTGCCGACCGAGTACAGCGGCGGCGGAATCACCATCGACCACACTTCGGCCGGCGCCTCCGCCGCTTCCTACTGCGCAAATTGCTGAATCTTCCAAATCTGCGTCTGTAAATATCGAATAAATTATTCTCTCCGTTTCTTCGCGTTTCCCTTTCCTTTCTCTGCTTTCTTGACCAGCCTAGTGCCTTCTTCTGTTCTTTTCCTGGACTGACTCCTCTTTCTTCTTGTTCTGTCCGTGCCCACACGTCTTCTCCACATCCATCTCAAAGTTCTCGTATTGCAGATTTTCTATGCGTTCACAAACAGAATAAATGGCAAAAGTTGTCCGTCTTCCTTCAGCTGGTCCAATTAGCGTTTGCGCCACTTGTTTCCTGTCTCCGGCACACAATGAACGCCTATAATGAAATTGTCAATTGCCATTTGTGTTCAGCTTTTGCTGCATGCTAACGAGAGCAGCAAACGACAAAAAACGGCGCAGAACAAAACGATTCTTCCACGCGGAAAGCACGAAAACAAAGGCTTTTAGTTAGGTGGTATGTACAACAACATGCATCGATTGCCTATCACAGAGAATAACGAATAAATGTACATCACAGAGACCGAATGGATGGACCCGCGTTGTTGTGCCTCAGCGTATACCTTCGGAAGAGGATCCATTGGGCAGCGCCAAGAAGGAACGGTGTGCAGTAGATGATTGTTTTCATGCAGCCGTAAAGGCTGTCCGTAGGTTTCTGATCCAGCTTGTAGCTCTAAACAGTGAAATCAAAGTTAGAATATCATTCTAGAAGGATTTGTAGAGTAAATAGGGAGAATCCT
Organism: Steinernema scapterisci; assembly: GCA_000757745.1. NCBI lineage: Eukaryota > Metazoa > Nematoda > Chromadorea > Rhabditida > Steinernematidae > Steinernema > Steinernema scapterisci. The sequence goes on from KN167909.1 coordinate 184,548, forward strand.
TTGGGAGCTGAAGACGACCGCACCAAAGCATGGGAGAATGACAAAGGACCCCCAGACGACAAAACGAGACAGCAATGTCTGCCGAATATTCGGGGATGGCACTCAAGCTATTCGAGCCCTATTTAGAAGACCCGACCGGTCGGCTCAAAAGGCGCCTCGTCCCGCTTAAGTTGACCTAAGGAATTAAAACTGACCTCGTAATCATGCATATTCAGGATGGATACGATCACAACGGGCGCTATGGACTGTGCCGGCTTAACAACGAGCGCATTGATGCTGAAGATCAAAGAAGAAAGCGGCGACCTGCAATAAAGTAATATAGTCGAGAAGCACTAGCGCAGAACCCACTTTCGGTTGTTCCTTTTCGCGTCATCGTCAATAAAATCGGAGAGAAGAACGTTGAACAGCGGCCCAGCGGAGTGCACTGTCACACTGTCAACAAACATGAACAACATGATCACGTAGGGATCTGTTGAAAAGTAATAGAGTCCCAATGCTGATAAGACCGACGTGACGAAACTGAGCATCATCATGCGGAAAGGACCTTGGCGGTTCACGAGGTCTCCGCTAAGAATCACGATTAACTGTGGGACGAGAGTGCACATGGCGTAGAAGGCACTCATCTGGAGCGATCCCTTCGGCAAGATTTCTTGTGGAATCAGTATTTCCGTGGCTATCGAAGCAAAGTTCAAATGCGCTACAGATCTAAAACATAACCAAGTTTACGATGCATTCTTAAGAACTCGGACCTGCATGTGTGGATAAAGTTGATAGCCACAAGACATTGAAAATCCCTCGCGCACATGATTTCTCCTGTGATCTTCAGAAGTCGCTTAAACGAATAATCGACGGGCGACTGTTCTTCGTCCTCCAAAAGTCGTTCCGGGAGTAGCGGCTTCTTCTTGTCCTTGTACGTTCCGACCAAAAACAAACAACATCCGCCGACAGCAGCCACGACAAAGCTGAGAATTTCAAACGCAAAATAATTCTGAAAACAAACGCTTCAAAACATGTCAACAAAACTCGAAAACATACATCGAGACTATGGGAAACCTTCTCCGCGATCGGCAAAATGTTGATCGAAATCAGGATTGCGAACTGGGAATATTTCATGGCCGTAACGCGATCGCGTGAATCGGCAAAAAGCGCACTCCAGGCAACTCCAACGCAGCTGAAATTGGATTTACACGTTAAAAGAACCCAAAGATTCAGATTTACCTAAAGAAAGCATCGTAGAGGAACAACCCAGAAATCAAGTGAAGTCCTTCTAAGGCTCCTCCGCCTTCACGATCGAATGGAATCCAGAGAAACGCAAACGAGAGCGCCATCAGAGGTCCGAAATACGTGAACACCTTGCGCTTGTCGCTCATCCAAGATTTGCTCGTGTCCTAGGCGAATGTTAATTTGAAAAAATAGAGCTGAAGGAGTTCTTACCTGGATGTACCCAAAGATAGGGTCATTTATGGCGTTCCAAACCATGAACAGCACCTGGGCGACGTTGAACCACCACTGGTCGAGCTTGAAGACGTTCAGGAAAACTTTCACATAGTAGAACATGAAGAGGACCTGCATGAGGCTCAAGGCGAACTGGCCGATGCATAGCGCAGCGTTGGCGCTGCGGATCCTCGGGAAAACCATTCCCGCGGAACTCCAGCTGCCAGAATCCTCCGAAGAGAGAGAGAGAGAGGCAGTGGTGGGCGGCGACGGGATGCCAGCACGATTAACTGTCAATGTGAGATGTTTACGGATGGTCCTGCATGGAACATGTTTGAAAACCAGAAGAAGAAAGTTGGAGAGATTTTGTTGGTTTCGGACCTGAAGTGAGTTGTTGGGCTCCTCGGAATTGAAGTTCCTATAGAAACGACCTTTTGCTTAGAACATCCAACATCGTCGTCAACGTTGCAGTAACCCTGTCGCCACTGAGCAGGTAATCAGCGTGCTTACGCGGCGATTCAAGCAAAGAAACCCAGCAAGTGAATTCATCTTCGAGCCCAGTTTTTCAAAGATCAACGTATTAATAGATATAATCATCAACCCAGCACAAAAACCACATTCATCCGGCGTAGTTCACATCGAACCACCGTAACCTCCACTGGTCGTCGACAACAACCAACTCGTTGCTGGAGCTGAATCCAGCTGCAAGAAGCCGCTGGGAATCGTGGTAAATTACAGCGTGGCTTGTCAAATCGTAAACAATTGTCTCCTTTTCGCTACTGAAGACGTAGATTCCGTTCTGGCAGCTGCAGTGGTGGTCGGATTGGATTCCGAGAGGCTCGGCCGTCACCGCGTCCCGCATCCACTTCACTTCCCTCGATGGAGTCACTAAATGGAATCATGATTCGAACCTCCCAAAACAGTGTCCACTGCCTACCGTATACCAGGTTATGGAGCACTTCATCGATTCCATCGGGGTCAGCCCCCACCGTAGAAACTCTCATTGTCTTCAGATCCAAATTCCAGATGGCGCCGGTTTCGCCAGCTATAAGCATGGAATCGGATGATGAATCTGGGCACATTGACGAGATCCCTGTTGAGTAGTTCGAGCAGAATCCTCGCCGAATCATTCTAGGAATATCGGCGACATTGATGGTCAACCGCTGCACAGGAACGAAGGTTTGTTCGGCCACCTTCATCGAGGAAATCACTATTTCTCCGTCGATAGCTCCTGATATGATTTGGTGATTCGAGACCCATTCAAGGCTCGAAACGGAGTGCTTGTGGACTTGGTTGGTGGAGAGTGTTTCACCTTCAGCAATTAGAAGAATTTGTCCGGAAGCGGCGCCAACAGCCAGAAGATGCGGCTGCTTTCCATAACGAGCTACAGTAGGACATGAGGCGAGATGGACGCTGTCGGCATTCCTATAGTGCCAGATGACAATTCTTCCGTCGTGGGCGCACCAGGACTCATGGGCGCGTTCACCGTAGAGGATCGCCACACGTCCATTCTGCCCGCACTCGATGGTTAAGATCGGGAAGGGAGAGTTCTGAAAAAACTCTCATAACAATGCACAAACGATGAGCAACGTTTATTCAAAAGTCGAACAATCGACTGTAGTACGCATGAGCAAGCAGCTAAACACCGAGAAGAGACAAAATTCGAATTTTGTGGGCCTTCTGGCGAAACCAAAAACTCACAAAATGTTTCAATCGCAAAAGACCACAAAGCCGTTTAACTCTTCATCCTTCCGATCCCCACATATTCTTAGCTCACACTTCCGTAACTCCCGAAAGCCGAAAACTTCTCTTCCTCTTGTTACGACTTTCTTGTTTAGACGTCCCATAAAACCACGCAGCTACGTTTTTTCCGACCTAACTGTGAAACTTGTTTACCTTCGGGAGCTCAAGTAACTTCGTTTCAATAAGGACAAGCTTCTGAGAAGCCGCTCGGAACTCGTCGAAACGTGCTAGTGGCTTGCTGATTCGTCTGTTTTCGTTCAGCGCTTCCATGAAGAACGAGAGCGTTGTTTCACTGATCCTAGCAGCATTTGCATCGATTCCTCCCGATTTGGAGGCCCCTTCCAGCGTCCCGTTTGGCTCCGTTTGGCATTCAACGGTTCGATTCTCGATTGGATCCACTCCGCGCTCTTCTGAATCGATCGGATCCGTCGTCGTCCCGATCTCCTTCTTCCAATCTTCGCCTTCATCCTTCTGGAATTGAATCATTATGCCTCCACTCCTTTCGAATCCTACCTTTTGCCATGAAGAACTTATCGTAATCGAGGCGACGTTCGTCCACTCCATCGTAGCAGTCTTCAGCAACATTTCCTCGCATGGCCAATTCCCGTCGACTGATGGTTGGTTGCTAAGGGCGACGGTCGAATTCACGCGGGAAAAGACGGCTTTCGGACAACCCTTTCAGGTTTGTTCGGAACCATAGCCGTCATCTTCGTTTGTCCTTTCTGAAATGAACATCTTAATGTTAAAAGTTCTTTCTCTATTCCATTCGACTCGCACGTTCTCCGCATCCACCACGATTCGTTCTTTTAACAAAATCATCCAAGCGTTCTTTTGTCCTTTAATGTCCCTTCGCGCTTCTCCCTAATCCCATTGCTTCTCATTCAGTTCCTATGTCCCTGGGTGTACTTTCCTCGGCTCCATCGATTCATCGGGACCCTCCCTCGGAGACGGAAACCCGAAGTGCGGCAGAAGTGCATCCAACCCTCTTTTCGGGAATCGATACTTCAGCCTCGGTGGGTTGTAGCCAGCATTGCAATTCGAAGTGCTCATCCCGCTGGATTTGTGCTGCCGGCGGGGCGAAGACGCGTTTCGAGCGCGTTATCGCAGCCAACGGCTCCTCCTCTGACTCATCCGAGAACCACCCCACCGGGCAGCTGTTCTCCGGTCCGCCACGATCCCAAGCGCATTCCGCAGCCGTCGCCGATGATTAATTCCACGTTGGGAATGTACGATCTGACCGAGAGATCAACGGTCGAGGCGTATTCTCGCACTGTACTCGTCCACAGTTGCATTAGGAGGACCCAGCCGCAATTGACGCATCTTAGTGTTCCAACCGCGCGGGAGAACGCCGTCGCCACACCCCGCGCTCAGGCCTAATTGTTGCGCGCGGGATTTCGATTGGCGAGCTACGTTAGCCTCCAGACGAGACAGAGCCGAGACAGGCGACTTTCATTAGCGCCGGGTTTGTTTATGCGGGATATCCGACCGCTCTTTGTCAACTAGACAAGGTCTACAGGCCTGGTCTAGACAATGCGCAGTATTCTGGGCGTATCTGATGCACTTTTCGGAAGTTTCGTTTTAGAGTTCGCCGCGAGGCGCGGGAGGTCGGCGAGGAGCGCTTGGCTTGGCGGCTTGGCGGTAAGTGGACGAACGAAAGAAACCGCGTTCGGCTGTTTGTTTCAAGACAAAGATCCGAAGTTCCGGACGCACTTTGGGAATCGAGGCATAAACGCCGAGAAACTCGGCGCGTGTTTTGACGTTTTTTACGAACCCCTCTGCATAATTTGAGCATCCGCGGCGGCGGCCGCCGCCAACTCCACTCTCATCTCCTGCGCGTAAAAATCTGCGAAATCGGTCTATTTCCAGAATATCCCCTGCACACACGTATGTAAGTGCGCTCGAGAATCCTTTCTGAGCACGAGATATTTCAATCTAATCCACATAGTGAAATCTTCTCAAGTCAAAAATTAGATTCCACGGACGCATTACGCTTTCATGTTTTCCTTCGCCCTGCTTGCGTGAGAATCGATGCGAATCCATTTCCTCCGTCATCTTCTCGCAAACACGAATTCGTCGAAATAAGCCCAATTGGCGCCACGTCCATCGCTTGCTTAGAATTGGTCCCGTGCGGAGAAATTTGAACTGAATTCTTCACACCTTCTCTTTCCCCTAATTTTGTGATTTGCGATGCTCTGTCATCTCAAAAATGCGTGGGATGATTTGATGCCGAGACCCGCGCATTTGTGGTCAACGAGGTAATCGCGCATGACGTGACTCTCCGTTAAGAAGCGGCTGATAAGGCTTCGCTCGGCCTCTTTGTGGATTAGGTGATAAGCTTCACCGCTCCTTCTCCGCGTTCTGTTGCTTGTTTGGTCGCTGCCGCGTGTTTTGTTTGATCGGAAGCGCACCGTTCCAGTGAATCATTGACACATTTGTGATCAGCGCGCAAATTAACAATGACGCACAAGGTATTTCGTTCGTTGATGCTCATAGTTGTTATGCTGCGGCGCAGCAGTTCATTTTTTCCGTTTCACCCGTTTCCGGCGTGCTTCCATTGATTGGGAATAACTCAGCGGTCAGTTGTTTATAAGTGTTTGTTTTTTGCGGCTGCCTTCCTTCTGACAACACCGATATTGCTCGCCGCCGTCAGTCTAAGCCGCTCCTTAATCCATCTTGATCAGCGCGCTTTCCTATGACTCTTGTTTTAAACGTTGTGAAGCGAGAAAATTAGGAAGCAAGAACAACGGGCGAAGAAGATACACGCTTGCGCTCAGATAAGAAGCTTCGTTCCGTGGTGACGCCCCGCTTTTTAGCTACGTTCTGAGGCCTGGCGAGTCTCTTGACTCGGTTTATCTCCTCCATCTGTTCTCGCGGAGGCCGCGTAAGCCCAAGTCCAGCTCGCGCTTTCTAAATGAGTGTGGTGAAGGAGTTATGTGTTTTGCTGGTTATACGTTGTGTCGTCCCACACACGCGTCGCGTATCCTTTTTTTGCCTGCGCGAAACGTTTTCGAAATTACGAGAATCTTCCTTAGTACTAATCTCATTTATATGTTTCAGGTGCCTCCGGACATGTGGAAGTGGGTTGAACAGAACGCCGAGCTCCTCAAAAGCATCGGAGGCGTTCTGCTCTCGTTCCTCTGCTTCATGCTGCTCCAGTTTGCTGTGCGGTGGTACCTCTTCGGCCGATGCACGTTCAGAACCTTCTCGTACTTCAACTTCCCGCGGAATCGCAACCAGAATCTGCAAGATAGCAAGTCCCTGCAGGTAAGAGTTTCCTCACACGAACATTAAGATTACCGAGATTGTTTAGAATGTGCCTCCCAATAAGAAGTGGAGAATCTCCAATGAGCTGGTCTCATTGGTCCACTCAGCCGTATCCGGCTTCTGGGCTCTGTATTGCCTCTTGACTTTGCCGAAACTGATTGATGAAATCGTCACCTTTGACGATCATCGTCCACGGTTGCTGGTAAGTTGCTCAGTTTTTTATGCACCAGCTTTACTTGGTGAATTTCAGCTTGTCGTAACCACGGGTTACCTCCTTCACGATCTTTTGGATCTCCTGATCAACGAGCGCTCCGTGCGCATTCTGGAGCTCCTCTTCCACCACGTCATCGTCCTCACTGCCTTCGCAGTGTACTACTTCACCGGCCAATTCCTTGGAGTCGTCGTTTGCGGCCTGCTGATGGAGCTGAACAGCATCTTCCTTCACTCGCGATCGCTGATGAACCTCTACGGAGTGGCGAAGAAGTCTACCGGATTCCGCGTCATCGCGCTCCTCAACATCTCCACGTTCATGGTGTTCCGTATGGCCGTTAGCGGGTACCTCGTGTACTGGCAGGTCACTCAAGCCTGGAGCATGCGGTGGTACATCACCCTCGTCACGTTCGTCGTCATCTTCTCGCTGGCCACAACGAATAGGTATACTCTGTTCTGCTATTGGTATACTCTTACATCCTTGTTGAATTTAGTATTCTCTGTTATCGCGTGCTTGCTGCCGATGGTTTGTGCGGCAAGAAGCGCAAACGGCCCCGTCCCAACATCGCTGCGAAAACCGAAGGCGACGAAGATGCGGATGACGAAGATGAAGACGAAGATACCGAAGAAGACGTCGAAGCCGGAAGAGCACGAGATCTAATTACAGCATAACTTTTGATGTCGCATGCAATTTTATCTAAGTTAAGAGTGATACTATTGTTATACTTACATCCTTGTTGAATTGGTATCAGCGTTCAAGTTGACCTCATAAATACACTCGAGCTTAACTCTGAGGAGGTGTGGCTGACGAGTGCCGAGTGAGGGGCCCAGAGGGACTTTTACACGAAAAAACAACTTTTTTGGTGGAAATCAGCGCTGCCGAACTAAGTTATGGTTAGCCGACTTTGGTTTTCAAAGTAACGCCGTCGAAGACGTTTTCGAATATTAACATGATATCCTTCTAAAGAGTTCAGTTGGAAGATCTTGCACATCTTTAACTTTCGAGCCCGAAAAGGTAATAATACATAAAAACCCCGACTTTTCAGAAATCCCCACACCCTGTAATGTGGAAACTGGAAATTCACAAAATTTACACTTTTATCATCGCTAGATCAAACATTCCTCTAGTAGCATTAATATCGGTTGCTTAGACGGATTCTGGATCAGCATCGATGGCCTTGAACCAGTGTCCGCACTCGCAACGCTTAGGGAGTCCCTTGCGGATCGTCATGAAGTTGACGTGTCCGCTGTCGGGTTCGCCTAAAAGGACAAAATGCAAGAATAAACGATAGGAAGAGTGAGAACTTACACATGCAGCCAACGATACGGTCGGGGAAGTGAGAGGGGACAAGATTGGGCTTCTCCTTGGTCGAGTGCTCGGCACGGTAGTACACTTTGGGCTCGTAGCGCTAAAAGAATCAAACATTATAGATTGGCGAACTTTTAAACAAATTCTTACGTCGTCTCCGGCAAGACGAGCCAAGAGCATCTTCTTTTCGCGGCCAGTGGCGGCCTCAAGAGGGTCCGGATCTGAATGAAACTTATGAGCAAACAGGGAAAAGATAGGAACAACATACAATAACCGTAATCTTCGGGGTTGGCTTCGGTGGCGTAGGTCCGAGCGGCAACGACGCTGGAGACGGCCTTACGCTGGCCCTTCATAAGGCTCGTGAAGATAACGCGGGCGGAGAGTTGAGCCATCTGAAAAGAACGCAACATTTAAGAATTGCAGCACGAGAAAAGTCATATTCACGTAATCGATCGACAAGTTCAAACTCACAATAACAGAGCTGGGAACAAAGCAAATGAAACACGTCAAAATCAGATCCCTTTTTCGCACAAGAACGCCACCAAAACAGCCCCAAAATACACAGAAGTCAACGCAAAGCTGAGTTTTGCCAAAGTACGACATCCTGATTCTAGAGCGGCTCACGATAAACCTAAACAAGATGTAGGCTCCTCGATGGGATGCAAATCGGAGTTTCCGAACATAAAGCGATGCAGCGTTTCGTAGTTTCCACAAGAATCCTCGGCAGAAAATCGTCCGTCGCCGCACGCGAGCGCCGCTGCGTGCGTGCACGTCGTCGCCAGCTAAATGGAGTCGTGGCGGGACCCAAACTCGCCTTCAACGCCACGTTCCCAGGTCATCTAAGAACCGAAGAGGAAATCGGGTTTTTGTGGATTCGCAATTCGCCGGATCAAGTTTAGACTCGTCGAAACGGGGAGCGACTTGCGGTAGAAGTGTCCCCGTAACACCCACTGAATTCCGTGTCGTTTGAAGCTTGGAAAGACGAAGGTCGAACTTGAGGCTGAGGATGGAACATTCAGAGGTTTGTTCTGAGAAGAGATCAGCTGGAAAGGAACCATTGAGCAACGCTGTGCATTTCAATTTTTAAGAAATCTGCTCTTTTTTTGTAAGAGTTTATGAGCCCAACAACGCCGCAAAGCAATTTCAATGCTCCGTGAATGTATACAGTATGTGTTATACCGTAATCTTCCCAACATTCTTCAGCTTTTTGTATTCTCTTTCCGTGTGCTCTTAAATCTCTCCTTGTTCACGGAAATCACGTGCTAAATGGTTCATTTGACTAGAAGATCCCACAAGATTCGTTCCCCCGACGCACTCCTTTAATTCCATCTCAACACCATGGACATTTCCTGTGCCAACAAAGCCCACAATCGATCAGCAATGTCATCTTCCACAACCTGCACATGTTACCATCATCTACCGTTAATTGGGATCACCTCATTTCCTCGTTTTATGGGTTCCTCGCGCGGCAACCACAGCTGCTTCTGCTCGCCTTCGCCTCGTCGACTTAATAGAGATCATTTATTGAACTTGACTAGCATCTAAGGTCGGTCAACAAAAGTGATGGGGAAAAGAGAAAATAGTTAAGAGAATCACCGAAGGAGGGGAGGGCCGAGGGAATAGCGACTAGATATGGGGAAGGAGTTCTGTACACTGAGATCACTGAGACTTCGGGACTCCGAGCAGCTCGCAGCGCTCAAGGAGCCCATGGCAACAAACAAGGAAAAGAAACATTAGGAAATGAGCAATCGAGAGAAGAGACTAGGCTGCGGGAGTTCTGTACACTGGAATGTGGTCGAATCAGTTGGAGGGCGTCGCGGAAACGCTGTGGAGATACCCGTGGGCGCCGAATGGGTTCGCTTGGTTTTGGAGCAGGTAGGGCACGTAGGGAAGGGGGCTACGGTAGCAGTCGTCAGCGGCGGTCGGTCCTGAAACAAGCGCGGTCAGCGTCAACCCGGCGGTTGGCACAAACAATCGTCCCGGAGAGAAAGAGATGCTGACATGCTGACCACACAACTGAGGACGACGCGTGCTCACCATCACCAGCAGCAGGCGAAAGAGATTCTGGGTTCCTGGGTGAGCCGAAGACGACGGACGCTCGCTCGCTACGAAACGCACCACAGAACGAAACAAACAACGCAAACGAGATACAAAAATTAGTGAAATGTTCAAGTGCAAGTCGGACTACGGCAGCCTCGCTACCGTAGTCGCTCACTACGGCACGGTAACGGGTACTGTAGAAGGTAGTTGGGGGTGGGGGAGATTGCGAGGAGGACTAACAAAGACAAAACAAGTTCAAAATACACGAGTATACGGTACGGTTAGAGTATACGGTAGCGGAGACGGAAACGGAAAGATAAATCAGTACGGTTTGTCACGCGGACGCTTCAGCTGCACCTTGAGCCGCTTCATCCCGATCTGGAATCCGTTCATAGACGAGATTGCCGTCATCGCCGATGTAGGGTTGTCGTAGGAAACGAATCCTGAAGCGAAGGTTAGGTAGCTGGCGTTGTGTGTGTGCCGTAGAACTGCGAGGGTTGTGGACACGGTTGAGGATACTGTAGCCGCGATACGAAAAGCTACGAGAACACACACAGCGCCAACCACACATCGACAGAAAGACGAAAAGAAGTTAAACGAGAGGACTCAACAAGAAAAGTTAGGGCACTTACCGAAGCATTTGCTCTGGTTGGTGGCACGGTCGATGAAAACTTTGGCCGAGATTACGTGACCGAAGGGAAGGAACATCTGCGTAAGTTCCGCGTCGCCGAATTCCTGCGGAAGGTGGTAGATGAAGAGGTTGCATCCGTCGGGGCCGAGAACTGGAAAAAGAGTTAAGGTAAGGTTCAAGGTTGTTGGCTGTGAATTGCACAATTCGAATAGATTTAAGGCTGTTTATTTTATAACGTAGAAACTCTCCCGCCTTGCAACTCTTCCTAGCTCGAATCTTCACATAAACTCAATTTCGTCATATGTCGAATTTGGAGTTCCCCTCAAACATGTTCCTCCGCTCGGCAGAGCCATCTTCGGCTGACAAAGCTTGCCTTGTAGGAGTAAAAATCGATTGGATGTGCATCCAGGGCGCTCTTGCGTGTGCTTTAGGGGACAAACAAACGAACCTTCTTTCTGGCTTATTCCAGGAAGCAAGGCGGCCGCCTGTTGCACGGCGAGAGCTTGCTGGAGAGCTTGATTGTAGGCAACGGCAGCTGAAAGAGTCCGGATGAATTAGAGCGTCGAGAGACTGTCCAGATCCTCGAAAAATTCATTAACCCGAGAATAGTTTTTGAGGCGAGCGTTGGAGCAGAGGAGGAAAAAGAAGAGTAAACACTCCGCGAGGGAAATTTCATTTCAGTTTTCAATTCGTTATGATTGCGCGTGGCCAAAATTAAATTTGGGCGTTGGAGGCGAAGTTTCCGCTTTGAAAAGAACAAACAAACACAAATTAGCAAACCGAGAGTGGCTTTGTGAGAGAACGGTTCCGAAATTGGGACAAGAGAGGAACGATTAGTGGCTTGATTGAGAATTTCAAGGCAGACGTGTTTCTGAGCATTTGTTTTAGTTTCGAGAATCCAGAATTAGCCACTTGCAAGCTTGAGATTCCTTTTGAAAGCTCGCGTAAAAACGGCAGTCAACTTCAACTTTGATCGTGTCCTAATTGCAGCCGCCTGCACTACCGTAAACTCTTTCCTTCCTCTGTCAAAGCGTGTTTTGAAAGCGATTATTGCGACTCACAGTTGTGTTGGTCGTATCCAATAAGGGGCGCGTAAACGGCCGCCGACTGGAGGGCCGAGTAGGCGGCGCCACGCTGGTCGCCGTTGGCGGAAGCCGAACTCGACGAGTTGACCCCCAGTTCGGAGTATACGTCGGTGGCCGAAGACGCTGAGGGCGGCTGCGAAAGCGCATTCAAGGTTTGGATCGAAGTGCTCGAGGGCGAGTTCATTGCCTGGATTTGCTGCAGAGCCGCCACGTTCTGCGCCGAGAGGAAAGATCCGTTGGCGGCAGCCGCACTGCCATTAGCCGCCGCAATCTGAAACCCGATCGGTGTGGGAGAAGTTGCCTGGAATCGGAAGAACCTACCTGAGGAGCGACGGCGACCGGGAAGTAGGCGGCCGAAGAGGTTTGGGCGACGGCAGCTGCAGTCAAGCACGCTTGCTGCTGTTGGACCATCTGAAGAGGACTCGATTAGGGGATTCGAAGGGTTCATTAGGGTGACGTGTCGAGAGGCTTCGGGACACCTGCGCCACGCGTCGTTGCGCAACCGGATCGGGACAAAATCGAGCGAAAATTGGCAGAAGGAATGAGGCGAAGCGGAAAAAGCGCAAATTTCAAATCCTTTACTCGTTGTTTACGTCGGCGGCCACAAACTCATTTTGGCCATTTTGCATGTGAGGATAAAACAGGTGGAATTGGGTGTTTTGAATGTTTCCGGAAGGCTTGAAGGACCGGCATTGGGCTTTGCACAGAAAGTCAAGATTACCTGGCTGTAAGCGCTATTGTAAGCCTGATTCACGAGAACCGGATTAAGGAGTCCCATCTGCGCGGCCATCTGCTGCATGCGCCGCAGTTGGCGTTCCTTGTCGGTGTCCGCGAATTTGACGACGAGACTCGACGTCGCGCCACTCATGGTGGTGCTGCCGTGGAGGTGATTGATCGCCATCTGCGCTTCGAGATGAGTCGCGTATTTCACGAACGCGCAGCCCTGAAATTGGCCGATTCTTAGAACACCTTCGGCGGAAGGAAGCGGCGATTAGAGATTAATTCTAGATCTCTGAATGGAAATACCGAATTCCGTACGAACGGGTGGGGAATAGTCAAGTGCAAGGATCAGTGGACTCACCTTTGAAACTCCGTCGGTGCCTCTGAGGACGGTGACTTCCTCGATCTTGCCGTAAGGAGCGAAGAGGATGCGGACGTCGTCTTCGCTCTGCGTCTTCGAAAGCATTCCGACGAAGAGTTTTCGGTCCTCTGCGGTGTTCTTCGGAGATCCGGGGCGACTCTCGGTGTCCGCGGGCTTCACTTGCATCGCTCGGTTCATCTGGAATCCAACGGTCGGAGTGGGGGCGGCAGGAAGCAGGGGAAGGGAGGAGGACAGGGGCAGGTAGGAGAATCCCGAAATGGCGGAGGGCTGGCCTCTGGAAAACAGCCACATACGCGCACGAGTCGAGTTCGACTACGAAAGTAATCTAAGGCTGCTCCGGGGTGCGAATTCGCCGCTTCGTCCTCCGAAAGCGGCCAAATCGCATTACCTCGCGCGCATATTATGCGAGCATTTATCGGCCACACCCCTGAGGGGATTTATTTTGGCTGCTTGGGCCTGATTTGGGCGCCCGAGGACCCTCGGAACCGGCGGCGCGGCTTTCGGTCAGCGTCTTGACTTACCCCGGGGAGAGTCTTTCGGTCGTGGAGCGCGGATTGGCATTTGATGGCGCTATCGCGATGGCAGTACGTGAGGAAGGCGCATCCCTTGTGCATCCCGGTGTACTTGTCTTTCAGGATGGTGAACTCGTAGATCTTCCCAAACGAGTCCAGAAGCGGCCGAAGGTCTTTTTCTTCGAGGTTTCGCGGAATCTAGAATTTCTGAGTTATTGGAATCAAGGAAAGAGAGGCGAACCTGGCCGACAAAAAGTTTGATTGTGTCAGAATCTTTGACAGGAAACCCGTTGGAGTCGGTGGAAGAGGGTCGTTCGGTGCTCAAGACGACATTCGACCCCGACGAGGACGACGTAGAAGTCGTCGAAGAGGCGTTGGTCGCTACCATAATCCCCTTTGGAGCTACGCACACACAACAACAAGACAACGAAGACGACGAGGAGGAAACAGGCGAGAGGACAGACTCAGTGGAAGCACATGGGTTAACTGTAGAGATCAGAAGACTACGGTGCAGAGGAGAGTTGACTACGAGGAACGAGGACGACCACAAAGAAGCCGAGAGGACATCGACGACCGGCGCAGGCCTTGAGGAGCGCGCGACCGGACTGGCTTGCGACGACGACCACACTGGCGCACGCGAGGCCTCGCCGGCTCGCGGCCGGCCCCCGCCGCCGGCGGCTGCGCGACTCGCGCTGCTCCCACTCCTCGCTCCTAATGGCATTAGCTTGCCGCGAGCGAGGCCGCCGTAGCACGGCAACCCTCATTAATCTCGACCGCCGCCGCCGGAAACGCGTTTCGAAGCCGCTTCCAAACGCTTGCGCATAATTAAAGTATCCGATAATTGTCCAAGAACGCAAAACGGTTTGAGCCGATATATCGTGTAAGATCCTTTGGGACCATTTAGAAGTGGTGCTGATACTTAACGGAATGATCAAGAGTTAAAAGTTATGGATTACGGGTGGATTGACGAGCGATAAAACCAGAATTAGAGTTTTTACAAAGTGGTTTCTTGTGGAGGATGGCAATTCATTGATGGACGGCAAGAGCTTCACCAACGAGAGAATTCGGCGGTACTGGTACTAAAAAGACGGAAGGAGCTGAAAAGAAGGTCTGAATGAATATGAATGTGGAGCACCTCAAAAAGAGATACGAGATTGTTCTTGCACAAAATCCCCTTTCAGTCCCTTTTTTCAGCCTCAGCCCTCAGAGCTCTCGTCCAGAGTTGGGCGTCATCGCCTTATCACGGGAATTATGTAATTCCTTCAATTCACGTCGAGCCTCTCCAGAGCTTTTTTCCGAACCCACGAGGCGTTCATAACATCCCCGTTATTCTAATTTGTTTTTGTTTACGGTTCTCTTCGCCTCGTCACTCTCCGAAGCCGCCGAGGCTTCTGCCGACGTCTCTCCACACTAAATCGAGCGAAGCGTCGTCCCATCTCTAATTAATTTCCCATCGACCGATCCTCTCCTATTCTCCACGGATTTGCCGCATTTGTCAGCAGCAGCTGTCGTCCAGCCTCCATCTGTCGCCCCTTCCACCGTATCTTCTCGAGTACAGAAGCGGCCACAAAAACTCGCGAGGTCATCGTGCACATGGCCGGCTCCGCGCCCTAATGGCTTGGCCGATGTTTGCATACTTAATTGCGTGTTCGGCGCAGCGTCGACCCGAGAAACGCTGAGAAGTCGGCGTCATCGGACCCCCGGGGTCGCCTGGCCACAGAAAACTGCTGATGTTTTTAATAAAATGGATTGAATGCACGATTCGGGAAATGAATTATGGATTCGAGAGAGGAGGGAATCGGGTATTGGCTTCGTTAAAATGGCGATGGTGGGGGATTCGAATTGCAAAATGGCGATGATGAAGGGAGGCAAAACAAGAGAAGAACATGAGAGGTGAGGCGCGGGGATTGAACCGCCGAGGTGGCTTCGTTATATGCAGATAAAGCTGAGGGCCCTTTCTTGCCCATGACTCCAGGTTACATGTTCAGCGGGCATCTCCATGGATTTTAGCTTCCTAAAATCGCATCCACGATAAACCCACAACTTAGCAAAAAAAAAACATTGTTGCCTCTTGAGTTTGTTGAGTTGAATTCTATGTTGTTCTTCTCGGCAGTTCGAGTCGTCGGTCCTTCATGATCTCAGGGATGGTGTGGGGAGCACTGGGGTTGATTGAGCACTGGGGTTGGGTCAAGGCTTTGTTCAGCACTCAATTTTTGCAGGTTCTTGGGCTTCAGAGGAACCCGTTTCACGGCCTCTTGCGGATCTCGTCCTTCACAGCTTCTCGTCATCTCGTTCCAATCGGCGTTTAGTCTGGCAGAGACCCTAAACGATAATAGATGATTCACGGTTGGCATTAGATCGGACAGCAACGGATATCTCCACTGTTTCTAAACTCAGCTCTCAGAATCTGTAGCTGGATTATCATACACGGAAAACTAAGTACAGCAGACAGCTCTTTGCATTCGATCACAGCTTAAACCTCCTGGAAATGGACCTGATAACCGGCCTTGAGCATCGGAGAACCGACATTTAACATTGTCTTCTCAGACCACTACACAAAATAGGCTGAACTTACCGTTAGCAGAGTTCGGCTGCTAAAACTGAAGAGGCACAGGAGCATTTGTCAGGTCTCAACAAGTTCTGCTGATAATTTGAGGCTTTCTGCAATATACGGTGATGATTATAGCGCAAGAATGGAATTCGGAGAGGGCAAAAAATGCACGAAAGTTGGTGTTCGATCACGCGAAAACGACACAAAAAGATCGTTAAAGCGAGACGACGATCAGCGATGAATTGTAAAAGTCAGCAGTTCAAATCGCGCGAAAATCTTTTTCGGAAAGTCTTTTTCTGCAACTTCACCATTCGAATTTCCGCCGTTTGCAGCTCTCAGCGCCTCTGAATTTCGCGATCCGACCGCTCCGCTGCGGCGAGTCTTTTCCGAATGCTTCGGAGCTTGAAACGGGTCTCGTGTGTTTCTGAGTCTGAGATCTTTCCAGACGAATTCTGTCTTGCCTGTTGGCCGCGACTGTTCCCTCGATCGCTGATTTTCGGTCATTTTGGATCTCTGAGTGTTTTGATCTCTGAGTGTTTGGATCTCTTCGCTGTTATCCCGCGATTCCCCCACAAACTCATGCGTGATTTCGGCCACTTTGCTGCGCGAAACCATCGGATTTCGTTACGTGATGTCTAGAAACATTTCAGATGTGTCTCGTCTGAATCGCGCCGACTCCCTCGATCGCCTCGTTTCATTCTCTCAGGTTTCAGACTTATTTCCCGGTCGCATCGCGCGAACTGCTCGATGGCGTTCCATCGACCGTCGTGGGTTCGTTTTTCGTTTTGCGATTTCGTGCTGATTTCTTCGTTTAGTGCCTGTTTGAATTTGCACGATACATCGTCCCGTTCGGCCCGAAGAGGAACGTCACGTTTTATTCGGAAGATGTCGTCGAGCCTCCTCCGAAGCGGATGAAGCGCGATACGTCGCCACCCCGATTAGAAGAAGCCCCGAGTGAGAGAATCGCGGAGAGAGTCGACCCATTCCGAGATCAACTCACGGAGAAGGTCGTTGAGTTTATTCTCAACACCCAAGAGGTTCGCTACGCGCTGCCGACTTTTTCTTATTTATTGTATTTTCAGACCATCATCCCTCAAGACCTCCTCGACTTCTATCTACTCAGCGTTGACAAGACCGGAAGCTACGGCGAAATATTCCACGATGGCGCTCTTCACTTTGCAGAAAACTTAACTTCTGTTGCGTGCACACTTGGTCCGAAAAATTGGCCGTTACTCAAAGGAACGTTTCTGTATCTTTGCTCAGATGTAAGGAGTATTTCAAACTTGCTAATCAGTATTGATATAATTGTGCTTCAGAGTCGCTTGGAACTTATAATGGCTAGCAAACTAGATGAACTTGCTGCCATCTTAGGTCCGGAAATTAGTGAAACTGATTTGGTGCCGGTGTATATTGGAATGATCAAATCCAGCGACGAAGTTAAATCCATTCTCGTCGGCCATCTTTACGATTTCCTTCGTCATCTTCCTCCAACGGCGCAAGCATCAGTTCTCGCGGATATCAGCTGCTTCCTGAGTTCGCAACAAGAGCGAAACTGGAGATTCAGATTCGAATTTACATCGTAAGTGATCTCTGATCAATTCGATCTACTCTTATCTTTTCAGACAATGCGCGAAGTTGTGCAGCTTCTTTGAGCCAGATCTCCTGAACCGTTACCTCGGAGGAATCGCTCTAACCATGTGCACTGACCAGGTGGCCAGCGTTCGCGACGTAGCCATCGACCTGACCATAGAAATCCTCGCCAGATTCGTTCAAGAAGAGTGGCACGAAGGGCTTGAGGATAACCGGATGGTCGACATGCCTCTGACCAGTGTTCTTTGCAAAGATCTCCTCGGAGGGTTTGGGAATTCCCAGAACTGGCGCCGACGCCAAACATTCGCCATGTGCT
>AZBW01017711.1:0-13629 GCA_000757745.1 Steinernema scapterisci
AAAACATTGGATGCGTGTTTTGAACGGCTTAATTCTTAAGAGCCTATCTATGAGCATTCCATAGCAACCCAAATATAGATCCAGAACAGGCTTGGAATGAAATACCTCAAAAAATAAAAATGATATTAGTAGACCTTCGATATAGAGGAGATTATACACCCGCATCTCGAAAACTAATGCAAAGCTACGCATATTCTGGCGATATAGTTAATTTTGGCATTGTTTTAAAAAATAAAAACAACTGGCCGTCAAATCTCGACATGAATAGATTCACAATGAGGGTAAGCTATTATGAATCTAATTAAACCTTAGATTCGAATAATAAGTGCAATTTCTGAAAAAGACTCTGTTTACCATTTTGTGTAATCACCCTATTCATTAAATGTGGCCGTTTAAACGGCCACGAAACCTAATCATCAATCTCCCTATCACAAGACAAAAACCCTGAATGGGCAAAAAACGGACAGATTATCCCCCTGTTCTTGCCTGCCTGTGGTTATATGACGGCAGTTCTCTGTTCCAGAATCTTTGTAATGATGTTGCTATTTAATCACTATGTAGAAACCAAAACACTCTATTAACAATATCAATATCTGAGCAACTCCGGTCGAAACAGAAAAAGTATCATATTCAATAAAATGATTTTATTTATTAATGATATGATAAATTTAAAGTAATTATTTACTCTAACTATTTATCCAATAATGATTATAATCCTCAACGCAAGTTATACTGATGCAGTTGCATTGAATAACAGGCTTATAAAAAATTAATAACACCATAATGTTCTGAATACAGAATTATTCTGTTAAAGAGGAAGTTATGAATAAAAATGCCCAAAGTAGTTTTACTATTCTCAGCAATATCCGTTTTTTTTGTCTTGCCACTTCCCATCCTGAAACCAACGCTGTTTGGACAGCACCTTTGCTTTATATTCCTCGTTATAATCCACTACGCCTGATTTGGTATTCAAAATCAGAGACCCGACACTCCCGTGGGCTGTCCGTCGATCCACGTGCCAGCGGTTCAATATTCAGCGGCCGACTCAATCAGGATGTTTTCGAAGACGTAGCAGGAGCACAATTTAGCGGATTAGCCCGTGAAATAGCTTATACAGAATTACAAGATACTTACGATTACTATCACAGCCGTGTATTTCCTGATCCAGATATCAGAAAGAAAAATGCGCGGCATATTAGTGAGTTTTATGGTCTGGGTACCCGTCGTTTTTATGAACTGGAGGTAGAAGAATGGTGGTTATATGCTTTTGACGGGGATGATGGACGAATTTTTGTGCCATTAAATGAGTTGGCTCGTCCACCTAAAGACCAGTAAGAATATATTGTTTATTTAACAGGCCCTGTCGATTACGGGGCTTGTAATAATAGATACCAAAGACAGGCGGAATTTATCGTCGTCTCCCATTTGCAGTAAGCGAAGCGCTGCCTGCAATGCAATAACACCACCACTCACCGTATAAGGCTATGCATAGCACTTTTTCTGCACAGAGCCGAACATGACGACGGTAAATTTTATAATTTACAGACCAAAGACATGCTGAAGCTGAGTCTATACACTTCGTCTTTCAAGTTGCCTCTTTGTTGGCTGCGCTCATTCATCCCAGTCACATAGTTACATATGCCACTCACATAACAGGATAATATTAACACACTATGATTGGTTGTTAAAAAAATATTAATAATAACGCAACATAATAAATTCTTTTAAAAATCATCACGCAAAAAATAAAAATATTCCTATTATTGAAAAAGGTGAGTTCATTTAAGAGGTAAATAATGAAATACACACATTAAATAATGATACGCCATACTGAATGAATAGACTTAAAACATAAGAAAAACAGATTGATTATTGTCTTTCTATTTGGAATAATGCGCGGCAAATTAGGACTGACTCCAAACTATAAAACTGGCGAAGGCACATTTACCAGTGAAACACCCAATTAGAATAGTTTAAAAATAACTTTAACAATGGTCAGAACCTTCCAACATCATCCTGCAACAAAGCCTCAGGGATTAATTATTAGAGTGAGTGATTTATATCGGATAACGAAATAAATCTATAAAAAATTATTACATCCAAAATATGAGCGAACAAAATTATCAACCTTTATTGGGATATTAATCCCAAGATTGTTCTGTTCAAAAAGAATGAGTCTTAAATATGCAAAACTTAACCCATGTTAAAGCACTTTGTGCCTTAGCACACCCTTATCATGCCTGTGCCGAGCATGATGCATTATTTAATGATGCTATGCGTGAACTGACGTTATATCACTGTGAACATACACCAGGATATGAACAATGGCTGGCGAATAATGGTTTAAATAAACAATCTGTAATGGCAATGGATGATTGGTCAGGCCTGCCGCCTCTTTTTGCCAATTATTTTAAACGTAATTTGATCGTCAGCAACAGCACGGTGGATGCTCTGGAATTAACTTCCTCAGGCACAACCGGGCAGAAAAGCCGTATGCACTATGACCCCAGAAGTATCACAGCCGCACAGGATATGGTGGATCGTATTTTTAACTATTATGGCTGGAATACCCCTGATCAACCCTGCAATTATCTGCTGCTCAGTTATGAGCCTGCTGGAGCCGTTACTTTAGGAACGTCTTATACCGATCAGTTTCTGTGTAAGTATGCGCCGGTAAACCGCTCCTATTATGCACTGCGCCATAACGGGAAAAGTAACGAATTTGACCCGTTCGGTACGATTAAGGCTCTTCAGGAATTTGCTGAAGAAGGGCTACCTGTGCGTATTTTCGGCTTTCCTGCTTTCCTGTGGTTTACCCTGCAAAGAATGGAACAAATGGGGCTGCCTGCTCTGAAATTACATCCGGATTCACTGGTTTCTCTGGGTGGCGGCTGGAAAACCCATGCCGACAAAGCCATTCCTAAACAGGAGCTATATCAACGGCTGGTGAAACAATTAGGTATCCCGGATATACGTTGTCGCGATGGCTACGGTTCCGTCGAACATCCTGTGCCTTATATGGAATGTTCTCACCATCGTTTTCATGTTCCGGTCTATTCACGGGTCTATATCCGGCATACCGCTAATATGTCACGACAACCTTATGGTGAACCGGGTTTTCTGCACTTCGTCTCACCTTTTATCACTTCCAGCCCGGCGCACAGCATTGTGATGAGCGATCTGGCTGTACTGCATCCCGGCAGTAGCTGTGGCTGTGAACTGGATACCGATTGGTTTGAATTGCTTGGTCGTGCTGGTACCAGCAAAAGTCGTAGTTGTGCGATTGCCGCATCAGAATTGATAAAAGAGGCCTGAGATGTCTGCCATAGAAGCTAATAATGACCAGCTTTCTGTCGAACAGTTGGCAAAACAAAAAATTTTGAAATTACGTAAGCGATTACCAGAACTTCTGGCGCGACCTCATACTGCGGAACAGGTACTTGAGTGTGCACAACGCTTTGCCGATCATCTTGCCGGTATGGATACTCATCCTCTTTTTGATGCCAGAACACGTGAAGCACTCATCACTTTCTGTCAGCGTGAAGCTCTACAGACTAAGCTGGAGCGGGAGCTTGGCAAAGATGCCTTTTCCCTGCGCAGGTTCGATTATAACCAGAATCGCTATGAATCGTGGAAACCGCTGGGGCTGGTTGTCCATATCACACCGTCCAATGCTGCACTTCTTCCTTTTATGGCTGTGCTGGAAAGTTTACTGGTCGGCAATATTAACTGGTTACGTCCGAGCAGCAGTGATAAAGGCTTTAGTGAACAACTTCTGAATGCATTTCTCGCCCATGATGTTTCCGGCAATTTAGCTGACAGAGTTACTGTTTTGTCTTTACCTGCCACACAGTTGAGTGATTTGTTAAGTCAGGCTGATGCTGTTTCTGCCTGGGGCGGAGACTCAGCATTATCTTCTATTCGTAGCCAACTGCCTGCCGGTTGCCGCTGGATAGACTGGGGACACCGTATCAGTTTTGCGTGGCTGGCCCCTGATGCAGTCGATGACTCCCAATTGGACGTTCTGGCAGATGATATTTGTTGTTATGATCAGCAAGCCTGTTCCAGCCCGCAATGCCTGCTGGTTGATAGCGACGATCCGGCAATTTTGCAGGATATCGGGCAACGTATGGCCGCCGCTCTTGAGCGTCGTTCCGGGTTACATCCGGCATTACAGGCAAATGTTCAGGAGTCTGCCGAAATTACCACTCAACTGGCGTTTCAGCACCTCGATTTATCTTTCACTCCAGTTAATGGCGAACTCTGGCAGAACGAAGGATGGCGGGTAGTATGGCGACATGAACAGGAACTGGCAGCTTCTCCTCTGTTCCGGACATTACAGTTACGCCCGGCACCTCGTCAGCAATTATGTTCTATTCTGCGTCCGTGGCGTAATCATCTTCAAAGCTGTGCTTTGATTGCAGGTCAGGAAGATATTGCTGAGATGAGTCATGCTCTGTTCGCTGCGGGCGTCAGCCGTATAGCTCCGGCAGGTCAGATGCACAATGGCTACAGTGGTGAACCACACGATGGCGTTTATGCACTGACACGCCTTGCCAAACGGGTTTCCGTGAGTCTGCCTGACGATACTCTGGCTGGTTGCGCCCACCTGAATACGCCGCCTTCCCGTCCGCACGGGTTGGACAGCCTGCCGGTAATGAATAAAGCCGATTTTCAGGCACTGATTCCCAATGAAAAAAGCCGTCTGTTCTTCCGCAGCGGAGGCAGCAGCGGTGCACCTAAACTGGCTGCTTACAGCTATGCTGATTATCACAAACAAATGCAGTCAGCGGCTGATGGCGTGTTTGCCTGTGGGCTGGAACCCGCAACAGATCGGGTCATGAATCTGTTGTATGGCGGGCAGCTTTACGGCGGAATGATGAGTTTCTTCACTATTCTGGATAAGTTGGGTGTTGCTCAATATCCGATGGGTGGCCCGGTTGACGACGATTTCAGTGAAATAGCGGACTTAATCGTACAGCAACGCATTAATACACTGGTTGGTATGCCAAGCACAATACATCGGTTGTTCATGAGTGAAACCGACAAACTACGCGAGTATGGCGGGGGACGTAAGCTGTTTTTGGGCGGAGAACATCTGAATGTAGGCCAGCGGGCTTTTCTGAATGAATTTGGCATTACTCTGATACGTTCCGCCGTTTACGGCTCAGTCGATGCAGGCCCGTTAGGCCATGGATGCTCAGCCAGTGAAGATGGTGTTTTCCACTTAATGGCGGATACTCAGTGGCTTGAAATTCTTAATATTCATGATGACACTCCTGTTGCAGAAGGTGAAACAGGTCGCCTGATCTTCACTTCCCGACATCGGGAAGCCCAGCCTGTTCAGCGCTACGATTTAGGCGATCTGGGATACTGGCTCACTGAGCCTTGTTCCTGTGGCCTGACAGCGCCCCGTTTCCGACTTGTCGGACGTAACGGTGCCCTGTTACGCGTCGGCAGTATTTTTATCAATCTGGATGAACTGTCTGCACAACTGAAAGACCCTGTGCAGTGGATAATCAATCACGATGATAACGGAATCGGCAGCATTCAGCTTTTGATTGACAACCAGAACGTTTCAGCGGTTCGCCAATATTTATTAGGACTGAAGCAGAATGACAAAATTAAGGAAGTGATTGAAGGTGGAATGTTGCATCTGGATATTACCTTTTCCTCGGCCACAGAATTTCGTCGGAATGCCAGTAGCGGAAAAGCCCCTTTGTTTATTGACTTACGTAAATTCTGATTAAGTGAAATGAATATCATGAAAAGCATAACGTTAATTGATCTGTTCAATCATGTACGTAAGCATTCTGTTTATTATCGGGAACTTTACCAGTCTGTTCCTGATGATTGGACGCTGCAAGATTTACCCTTGGTCGAACCCGGTCATTACTGGGCTGGCTCAGACAATTTACAGAGCTGGCCTGTTCTTACTGCACCAATGGAAGGTGGCCATGTCTTTAAAACCGGCGGTTCAACCAGCGATGGGCGACTGTCAGTTTTCAGCCAACAAGAGTGGAAAGCATTTATTCACTCTTTTGGCGAAGCCATTGCCCGTCAGCTAAAGCCGGGGGATCGCGTCGCCAACCTGTTCTTTGCAGGCGACCTTTACACCAGTTTGCTGTTCATTCATGGTGCACTGTCTAACTCATCATTACCTATTGTGGAGTTTCCCTTCACCTGTAAGGTAGATGACGGTTTGCTGGCCCACAATATTCAGTATCACAATATCAACGTGCTGGCGGGGGTTCCCGTCCAGCTCATCCGCTTTGCTCAATATCTGCAAGAGAGCGGACAGACTCTGCCAATGGTGGAAACTATCCTTTATGGCGGAGAAAGCCTGTTTGAAGGGCAAATAGCCGCAATGCGTCAGGTTTTCCCACAGGCTCGTTTTGGTTCTGTTGGTTGCGCCAGTGTTGATGGTGGTTTAATTGGCTTTGCCGATCCTGAGTGCGGGCCGGGGGAACACCGGGTTTTCGATGACGATACTATCATTGAAATTCTCGATGAAGAGACTTATGAGCCTATTACGGAAGCCGGGCATCGCGGGATGTTGGTTGTGACTAACTTACAAAGGCAACTCATGCCGGTACTGCGCTATCCTACCGGTGATCTGGCCTGTTGGTGTGAAGCCGAACAACCATACCGTAAATTTGCTCTTCAGGGTCGCGCTAATCAGGGCTACCGGATCAGGGTTGGCGATCTTTCATTATTCCCCGATGACTTGGCTACCCAGTTATCACCACAAACCGAACTGCTCGCCTGGCAGTTAGTCCTGTCTCAGGAATCATCAGAAGACAAAATCAAATTACTGGTCGCCAGCCCTGAACCCGTTGACGTCGAAAAAATACGCCATAACGTGTTCTCGGCATTTCCCGGACTGAATACGACCCATTTTCAGCAAGGTATGCTGGAGATTATTCAGACAAATATCGATGCGATGTATACCCACCCACGTTCGGGTAAGTTGCAGCGAGTTGTGGATCTGCGTAGTTATAACTAAAGGCTGAAATCGATGACTACTTTTCCTTCTGCTATTTTAGACCCGGCTATTGTGGACTCCGCTATACAGATCCGCTGCTATCAATCAGGTGATGGGAAGCATATCAGTCAGTTATTCCGTGGGGTTTACGGTGATTCGTATGTCTATCCTGATATCTATTTGCCAAAGTTGATAGATGACTATCAAACAACAGGAAAGTGGTATTCAGCTCTGGCTTTTTATCGGGGACGGCTGATAGGTCATGCATCCCTTGTTAAGGATATGGAGCAGCAGGATCAGGCTGAATTGGCACTGGTTGTGGTATGTCCGCAATTTCAGGGCAAAGGTATTGCTAAATCTTTGGGTCGTTATTTGTGCCATTATGCAAAAGAAAAACAGTATCGTTTACTGACGATAAAACAAGTCTGTTCGCATCATAAAAGTCAGTATCTGGCACAAAATCTGGGCTTTTATTCGACCGCATTAATGCTGGATTATGTTGATTCCCCATTCGGATTGCCGGAACCTGAAAGTATTGTACAGGGGGTTTTGCCTCTTCAGGCATTTCCGTTACCTAAGCTGAACTGGCCAAAACCTTGGCAGAACTGGACTGATCAGATAGGTGAGTATGTTGGAAAATCATTATCTGATGAAGGACAAGAGAGTTATTCCGCTTTTTCTGTCGATGCAATAACCTCCGGCCTGTTTACCTCAAAAGTAAACGGGAGGCGTCTGGAGATCACACTGTATGAAGCGGATTCAGACTTTTTATCAGAGATCATAGATTATCCGAGTAACCAGTTAATCTATCTGAAACTTCCTGCCAGTGAAGCAGGCCTGAAGCTGTATCCACAACTGCAAAATGGTGGATTCCGCTTCGCCGGGCTGTGCCCTGATACCCACAAAGGATGGCTTCTGCTCTGGTTGCGGGGTTATCAGTCAACACCTTATCAGTTTTCTGATGCCAGCACTCAACATCTCTACCAAATGGAGTTGGCGAAAATGACAGCTCACTCACGACAATCCCCCGTAAGTGAGCTTATTCCGGGCTAAAACAGTTCGTCCAACTGTTCGAAGAACTCACGCTTGGCCGGGTTATCAAAACCGCCAAGCGTGCGAAGAAAGGCAGCCGCTGTATCCATTGAAACTTCTTCACGTAAGTTGCGATGCACAAATGCGATATCCAGCCAGCGATCAGCCACGCCTCCCCGCCCAAGATCAATAAAATACAGCTTGTCATGTTCATCAACAAAAATATTGCTGTCACCGAGATCACCATGGGAAAACACACGATCCTCATTAGGTAAAGAGGAATAAAGGTGCATTAGCAAACTCTGTGGAGTCGTGATTCCCGGCCACTGTTCAAGGTCATATTCCTGAGCACACAAGCCATGATCCAGCAAATACTCAAGCTCATTGAGACGAAAGCCTGCGCCAGAGTCAAACGGACAATCAACAACAGACACAGACTGCATCTGGTGCACGGCTTCATGAAACAGCTCTAGGACAGGCCGATTCGCCTTGATCCGGTCGTATAATGGTTCACCACGAACATCACAGGAGATCATAAATTCGCCTTCTGAATTTTCCGCCACACAGACAACTTCCGCGACATTCAGGCGATCAGCCAGCCAATCCAGTACTGCGGCTTCACGCATGACGCTGTAAGTCGTATTGGCATAAACAGAAGGAGAATATTTGAGGAAAAAATGGTCATTACCCCGCATAAAACTGTAAACACGGCAAGGAGATTCACCGATTTCATCAGGGATTAAGGCAGCATTGCCAATAAAGCGGTCAATGTATGAGGGAAGTATAGGTAACATTGAACTTCCTTTTTAAATTCAGAAACCTGAGTATAATTTAACCGAAATAAGTGTAGTTGAGTTAGCCAACATTGTTACAAGAAAGGCGATCGGGATCTAATTTTGGTCAAAAAAACACTTTACAAATGATATTGAGAACGATTATCATTATTAACACTTTCAGTGCACCACCTTCAGGGTCATGTGAAAGTACGACATTGCTCACATTGCTTCCAGTGTTTACTTTATAGCCAGCAACTTGATGTTGGCTTTTTTTTATGTTTAATTTCAGGTAATAAAAAACCCCGTTATTTTTCAACGAGGTTTTCAGTAATTGTTATTTGATTTAGAGTGGTTTAAATACAATTTTTCCTTTACTCTCTGCCTCTTTTTTAGCAGCGATAAACTTTTGAATCATCTCAATTTTACCCTGACGGATAGCTTCGAAATCGACTGTATCTTTTTCATGCTTATCTTTGCATTCGTATCGCATAACTACCCCCGTCATTTAAATATTCCAGACCATACTCTTTAACAAAGCGCTTCACATACCTGGGATATATCTTATTGAGCTGCTCATTTTCTGCTGAAAAATACAACACATCTATGCTTTCATTTTGTGCAACCTTAACCATGAAGTCAACCAACGTACCGTAGAGGTAATTCAGTTCACCCAGATTTAATTTCATAAGACCTTCTGGTTTAGAGAAAATTTTAGTTGGCTCAATGTATTGTTGCTCCAGATTATAGAAGCTAACAACCTGAACGTGCATAGTTTTCAAGTCATTACCCAGCATTTTATACATGGTTTCTGCGGCAACGGGATCCATAGATGGTGGACAAAAAAGCATCCTTAATTTTATACGTCGTGTTGTATTTTCAGAAAGTATGAATTCAATATCAAGGTAACTAATACCGTTAAATGTACCTAAATATGTCCCATAGTCGTCAGTAACTAATTTATGCTGATGCATGTAACCTATGCCCTAAAAATTTATAATGATTAATTAACGGCACATTTTTATCTTCCTCATACCCGCAATACATATATCAGGTATCACGAGCAAATACATTAGGGAAATAGGTAACGAAACTTAGCTCTGAAAACAGAACTAAATTAGCTATAAGGTAATTCAGAGCAAAAAATGAGGGAGTTTTGTTGGATTAATTATTTCATATCAGAGGTGGGAGCACTGTCCCACCTTGTTTGATACAGCTAGCCTGAGTCTTTTACAACTCCAAGACTCTTACAACTTAGGCCCGGATTTCACCAACGCTTCACCAGCGGCGGTATCGGTATATTTATCGAAGTTATCAATGAAACGCTGTGCCAAATCTTTAGCTTTAACATCCCACTCAGATTTATCCGCGTAAGTATTGCGTGGATCTAGAATCCCGCTATCAACACCCGGCAATGTAGTAGGTACAGTCAGGTCAAAAATTGGTAATTCGATGGTATCCGCATCTTCAATATCGCCATTTAAAATAGCATCAATAATCGCGCGGGTATCTTTGATAGAGATTCGTTTGCCAGTGCCGTTCCAGCCAGTATTCACCAGATAGGCTTTTGCACCGGATGCCTGCATACGCTTAACCAGCACCTCAGCATACTGAGTCGGGTGCAGCGACAGGAATGCCGCGCCAAAACACGCAGAGAAAGTCGGTGTCGGTTCTGTTACACCACGCTCTGTTCCGGCCAGCTTAGCGGTAAAACCTGACAGGAAGTGATATTGAGTCTGTTCCGGTGTCAGGCGGGAAACCGGTGGCAATACACCAAAAGCATCAGCAGTCAGGAAAATGACTTTGGTCGCATGCCCAGCTTTTGATACCGGCTTAACGATATTTTCAATATGGTAGATAGGATAAGAGACGCGGGTATTTTCTGTTTTCGAACCATCATTGAAATCAACTGAACCATCAGCCAGCACAGTCACATTTTCCAGCAATGCATCACGGCGAATGGCGTGATAAATATCCGGTTCGGCTTCTTTCGACAGGTTGATGGTTTTTGCATAACAACCACCTTCGAAGTTAAATACGCCGTCATCGTCCCAGCCATGTTCATCGTCACCGATCAATTTACGTTTCGGATCAGTGGAAAGTGTGGTTTTACCGGTACCGGAAAGGCCGAAGAAAACAGCTACATCACCTTGCTCACCCACGTTTGCGGAACAGTGCATGGAAGCAATACCTTTCAGTGGCAGCAGGTAGTTCATCATTGAGAACATTCCCTTTTTCATCTCACCGCCATACCAAGTACCGCCGATCAGCTGCATTTTTTCTGTCAGGTTAAAAGCAACAAAGTTTTCAGAGTTCAGACCCTGCTCTTTCCATTGTGGATTCGTACATTTAGCACCGTTCATCACAATGAAATCCGGCGTGAAATCGATCAGCTCTTCATCCGAAGGGCGGATAAACATGTTTTTGACAAAATGAGCCTGCCATGCCACTTCCGTGATAAAACGCACTTTCAGACGAGTGTCTGCATTCGCACCGCAGAACGCATCGACCACAAACAAACGTTTGCCTGAAAGCTGCTGAGTAACTAATCCCTTAAGATGAGACCAGGTTTCCTGACTGAGAGGTTTATTATCGTTCTTACCTTTTCCCTGATCTGCCCACCACACCGTATCGCGAGTTACATCATCGCGCACAATGTATTTATCTTTAGGAGAACGCCCTGTAAAAATCCCAGTATCTACTGCGACAGCACCAAGATTGGTCAATGTTCCTTTCTCATATCCCTGCAAAGAGGATTTTGTTTCTTCAGAGAATAACAATTCATAGCCTGGGTTATAGATAACTTCGCTGACATCACGAATACCATAAACCGTAAGCTCCTGCGCAGTAATGCCTGTAACGCTCATTTATTGCTCCTGATCAGTTAGATTTTATCTCTATCTCCGCCGGAAATAATAAATATTTATGACTAATTAACCGCGATTGTTATCAAAAAATTGAAATCTTATTATTTTTTTTAGTGTTATATGAGACACAGGACACGAAATAAAAAATTTTTAATAATAAAAAGGGCGTATTTATACGCCCTCCAAAACTAATATATAAATACAATCAATATAATTATTATTGCTTCACTTCTTTTATTTCATCAATTGCTTTTTCATCGAAAATATAATGCATACCACAGAATTCACATTCCATGTCAATTTTGCCATCTTTATGCAGAATATCGCGCAGATCCTCTTCCGGTAAGGTTGCCAGAGTATCAGCACACCGTTGATGAGAACAGCCACAGCGGAACTCAATCTGCTGAGGTTCATACAGGGTGACATCTTCTTCATGGTAAAGACGATACAGAATTTCTTTTATATCCAGCGTAAACAGCTCTTCACCCTTGATAGTTGTCGTGAGCTGAACCAGATGACCAAGCATATCATCATCACCGGTTTGTGCTCCAGGCAGGTTCTGCAATAACATTCCACCAGCCGCCATTTTGCCATCCTGCACACCTGTACGGATAAACAATCTGGTTGGCAACTGTTCTGACTGCCTGAAGTACGCATCCAGACATTCAGCCAGCGTTTCGCCTTCCAGCGCGACAACGCCCTGATAGCGCTCACCTTCTGTAGGTGTAACTGTAATGACCATATAACCATTACCAACCATATCACGCAGGCTGCTTTCAGCACGGATATCACCATCAATACGGGCAGTACCACGCATCTGCTGCTGGTTATTACCATTGATAACAGCCAGTTTAACAGGCCCGTCTCCCTGAATCTGTACGGTAATATCTCCGTTAAATTTCAGCGTGGCGGTCAACAGGCTGGTTGCGACCAACAATTCACCCAACAATTGCTGTACAGGCTGAGGAAAATTGTGATTTTCCAACATCCGCTGGTAAGTCTCACTGACGGTAACAAGTTCACCCCTGACAGAATGACTTTCAAATAAAAAGCGGTGTAATTGGTCATGTTTGATCATAAATCTCTCTCATTTCACTGAGACGGTTATCCTCTTTACCTTTCAAGCCGCCACTTTGCTGGCAACATAAGACTCGAAATTTATTAGGATTCCAGCTCATTTAATTTTGTATTCTTGAACTTAATCAGTGTACGCCGTTCTTTCTTATCCGGGCGACGATCAGGATGTGGCATCGTTAATGCATTCATTTTACGGGCTAAAGCCACTTTTTCCCGTTTAATGATGCTTTCTTCCGTTTCCTGATAAAGCTGCTGGGCTTCTGTAGCACCACGCCTTTGACTGCTGAGGGCCAGCACGGTGACTGTTCTCTCATCACTGCCCTGACGCAGTTTAATGACAGCATTCAACTCAACCAGTTTACTGGGCTTTCCCCGCTGCCCATTATAATGGACTTTGCCTCCATCAATCATGTCTCGCGCAATGGAGCGGGTTTTGTAAAAACGGGCTGCCCACAGCCACTTATCAAGGCGAACAGCTTGATTATTGTCTGAATTAGGCATAGTTGTTCTCTCTGATTGTGCTGTTTCAATATTAACGGGTAATGTTCAGTCAACAATACCTGATCGGAGATGACAAAAAACAGGTTCAGGGTAGCATAGCCCACTTGACTATCGCTAATTCATTGATTGTTCCTTCACATTGAAGCAACGGTCGTAGTACTGCTTTATATGCATAAGACGCAGCCTGTTTTTCTGTTTTTTCTTGATAACCAACATTCCATTGACTATCAGTGTCGCCATCAGTACCGCCAGAAAAAGACAGCTTCCCAGATAACGACTCAATGTCATAGAGTCAGGCTCACTGTGCAGCATAATATGGAGGGTTCCATTTGCATCTTCCGATAGCCCCGTTACGATACCTTTCGTTTCAAATGGCATATGCATCAATCCCCCC
>AZBW01017712.1:0-25582 GCA_000757745.1 Steinernema scapterisci
CCCCAGTCACATAGTTACCTATGCTCCCGGGGACTCATTCCCTTGCCGCTGCGACGCAACTTGAAATCCATAGGGTATAGCTTCAGCCAATTCGCATAATGTGGGACGAGTAAACAGTAATGCCAGTGGAATATCCATATTCTGTTTTCGCAGGCGGGCTAATAATTGTACCGCTATTAATGAATGGCCTCCCAGTGAAAAGAAATTATCATGACGGCCTATTTGTTCCTGTTCCAACAATTCCTGCCATATCTCTGCCAGTGCAATTTCCACACGACCAATCGGCGCTTGATAGTCGGGCGCGACAGCAGTCGGTTGAACTGAAATTGGCATAGCGGGTGGCAAACCAGTCTGAACAGCAGCAAAATCCGCCATTAATTTTTGTCGTTCAGCGGTTGTCAGAGTCGCAATATCCATGATGGGTTTCTGAGGCTCATTTTCCAGTGCCTGCACCAGTTCGGACAAGGCGGTCATCATTGAGGTAATCAGATAAGCCGGATCAATCCCCGCGATTGCCTGAACGCTCAGCAGAAAACCTTTGCTCAAGTCATCGACTGCCAGATAGAGAGGGTAATTAGTCCTTTCTTTACCTGTCACCAGACGTATGCCTTCCCAGAGTGTGTCAGTTACGTTTGACTGGCTATGGCGATAATTCAGGAGAGTGTTAAACAGTGGCAGAGGCGGTGCAATTCCGCTACAACGCTGCGCTTGTGCCAGTGATGCCTGTTCGTGTTCAAGTAACCGGGTCAGGTTGGTATAGGTTGCCTGTACCGTTTCCTGTACACTGTTTTCTGCCAGTCGGATACGTACAGGCAGAGTATTAATAAACAGCCCCAGTGTTTGCTCAATACCGGCATTTCCCTGCATTCTTCCCAGTAAAACAGTTCCGAAGACCACATCATCCCGCCCGTTTATTTTTGCCAGCATTTGCGCCAGCGCAACATGGAATAGCACACCGGGGCTGACGCCATAACGGCGTGCCTGTTTACGGACAGCTCTGGACAGAGAGGCATTAAGTGGCTTGATGATCTCGGTTATCGGCCTGTTTTCACTGTAGATATCCAGTATCCCGAAAGGTACGGTAGGAGTATCCACATCGGCGAGCATTTCACGGAAGAAGGCTTCGTGATTTGCTGGTGGAATGCGCAGGAACTGGGCGATAAAGTGACGATAAGGCAGTGCTGCAGGTAACGGCTTAATGCGCTGGTGCAGAAGATCTCTGATTTCATCAATAATATGATCCAGCGACACATGGTCATTAAGTATATGGTGGCAGCAGAAAGCCAGCAGCCATTCACCCTGATGCGGGTCATAGGTAATATCAGCAGAGAATAGCGGTGCCTGACTGATATCAAGGCGGCGTTGGTACGGCTCTGTATACGCCAGTAACTGGGATGGAATGTCGTTATCCTTACCCGGAATAAACGTATTGATATGCAGAGATGCCTGACGCCAGACGACCTGTACCGGCTGAGTTAATCTCTCCCAGCAGATGGCTGTGCGCAGGATATCATGGCGATTAATGAGTTGCTGTAAAGCATGCAGAAAAGCATCAAGGCGTTCACGGGTATCGAATGCAAACAGGGTATGTAACAGATAAACATCTCCCTGAGTCTGCATCAGATGATGGAACAGCATACCTTCCTGTAATGGCGCCAGAGGATAGATATCCTGAATATTGCTGGCGCCTGCGGGAATACCGGCGGCAATGGTATCAATTTCATGTTGTGTCAGAGAAACCAGTGGCAACATATCAGGCGTAATAGTGGTGCAGCCATCAGGGATCAGATTAGGAGGTATGGATAATGTGGCTGGGTTATCTTCTGTGACCTGCATCGTTTTTGCCATTTCAGCCAGAATCGGCGTGACGAACACTTCGCGGATATTCAGGCTCCAGCCCCGGTTACGTAATCGTTCGATTAAGTTGATAATCATCAGAGAATGACCACCCAGTTCAAAGAAATGGTCATAACGCCCGACTTTTTCCAATCCCAATAATGCCTGCCAGATCTCAGCCAACACAGCCTCTTTTTCACCCTGCGGTTCTGAATAAGTTCGGGTAACGATAGCAGCCTGATCCGGTGCAGGCAGTGCCTGCCGGTCGAGTTTGCCGTTGGGAGCCAGCGGGAATTCATCCAGTATCACAAATGCGCTGGGCAGCATATAGTCAGCCAGATGTTGTGCAAGTTGGCGGCGCAACTCTGCGGGTTCGGGTTTTTTATCGGGTTCAGCGATCAGGTAGGCAACAAGTCGTTTATCATGCCTTGTTTTTGTATCTCCTGCTTTTTTAGCGGAAGTCTCTTCGCGGGCAAGTACGATTGCTTCATGCACGCCCTGACACTGTAACAGTCGGGTTTCAATCTCACCTAACTCAATACGGAAGCCACGGATCTTGACCTGAAAGTCATTACGGCCGAGGTATTCAACATTACCGTCAGAACGCCAGCGAGCCAAATCACCGGTCTTATACATACGGGCATTGGGTTGTTCGCTAAAGGGGTCAATAACAAATTTTTCCGCTGTCAGTTCCGGTTGATTTAAATAACCACGGGCAACTCCCATACCTCCGATATAAATTTCGCCACTGACACCGATAGGAACCGGCTGACCAAATTTATCCAGAATATAGAGTCGGGTATTGGAGAGCGGCCGCCCAATCGGAATATTGTGAGAAATGGAAGAAACAGAAGAAACAGGGCTGTTGTTCTCCATCACCATTTCTCTGTTTACCACGGCGGCAGTGGCTGTAATGGTGATTTCAGTAGGGCCGTAAGCGTTAAACCAGCGGCAGGCTGCTGTTTCCGGGCATGAAAACCAATCCATTAAACAGCGGGGTTCGACCTTATCACCTCCGACAATAATCGTATGGATACGGGAACTGAAGCTGCTGCGTCCGGCTTTTATTTCCTGTGTCCAGTGGTGCCAGAAAGCCGTTGGTACATTGATGATTGTCACTTTCTGCTCATGCAGGAAATCGGCGAAAGTGCTGTCCGGTACTTTGAGATAAGCAGGACGCAGAACCAGTGTCGCACCGGAAGCCAGAGTAGGGAAAATATCTGACACTGAAATATCAAACGCGAAGGTGACAAACTGAAGCACGCGATCTTGCGGGCCGGGTTCACTAAGCTGACAGTGAGCGTAAATAAGGCTGACCACATTGTGGTGTTCGAGCATAACGCCTTTTGGCTTTCCGGTTGAGCCGGAAGTGTAAATGATATAAGCCAGATGATGCGGCTGAATACCTGTTTGCCGACTGTCAGGATTATCGGCAGGTTGTTGTTGCATACGCTCCTGATGCGTTTCGTCGTCCAGCAGCCAGATAGGAATATCCTGTACCGGTAAGCGGGTCTGTAAGTGTTTCTGGGTCAGTAATATAACGGGCTTGCTGTCAGAAAGCTGATATGTCAGCCGTTCGACGGGATATTCTGGATCAAGCGGAACGTAACCGGCACCCGCTTTTAAGATCCCGAGCAGGCCGATAATCATCTCTAAACCCCGCTCAACATGAATGGCCACCCGATCATCAGGGCGGACGCCAAAGGCAATCAGGCTGTGTGCCAGTTGATTGGCGAGGCGATTAAGTTCGCCATAACTCAATGACTCTTCTGCAAAAATCACTGCCATCGCATCAGGTGTGCGTTGTGCCTGTTCCTCGAAAAGTTGTTGAATCAATGTGTTATGTGAGAAATCGGCAAAAGTGTTTTTAACAGGCTTACTTTCGACAGGCTGAATTTCATTGAAATCAGTCAATAATTGCTGACGTTCGGCAACCGATAGCATCGGCAGGCGGTTAATTGACTGCGTTTCATCTGCGATCATGGCTGTCAGCACATTGGTGAGATAACCCACGATGCGTTCAACTGTTGTTCTGTCAAACAGACTTGATGCGTACTCCAGATAACCACTGAGTCCATCCTGAGTTTCGGTAAGTGACAGAGTCAGATCAAAATAGGCGGTGCTATGTGGTTGCTCCATTAATGAAGCAGATAATCCCGGCATTTCGAGGGTCGGTTCAGTGGTATTGTTAAGCGCCAGCATTACCTGAAAGATCGGGTTATGGCTCAGGCTGCGTTCAGGATGCAGGATTTCTACTAACTGTTCAAAAGGCAGATCCTGATGAGCATAGGCTGCCAGCGAGCGATCACGAACATGGGTGAGCAAATCTGCGACGGTGCTGCACTGTTCCGTTTCTAGGCGTAAAGGCAGGGTATTGACGAAAAAACCAATCAACCCTTCGAGTTCACTGTGGGAACGATTAGCAACCGGTGTTCCGATGACGATATCGTTCTGCCCGCTCAGACGGGTAAGGACGATACTCCAGGCAGTGAGTAATGTCATAAACAGTGTTGTGTTCTGGCGCTGTCCGAGCGCCCTGAGAGCAGAAAGTAAATCAGCATTCAGGTGAACAGGAATATGATCCCCGGTGTAATTTTGTTCCGGCGGACGCGGATAGTCAGTAGGCAGAGACAGTAAAGCCGGAGCATCCTGAAGCTGCTTTTGCCAGAATGCTTTTTGTACAGCCAAATCCTCGCTTTGTAGCAATTTTTGTTGCCAGACAGCATAGTCAGCGTACTGAATAGGGAGGTGAGGTAGGGGAACACCATTTTTTCCTAATGCAGCAGATTTTCCTAATGCAACAGAGTAGAACGTACTGAGTTCACGGAGCAATATACCCAGTGACCAGCCATCAGTAATGATGTGATGCTGGATCAGGATCAGCACGTGCTCTTTATCAGACAGTTGCAGTAGCTGCTCCCGAATCATTGATTCATTGGCGAAATCAAACGCAGTTTGTCTTTCTAGCTTAACCCTTTCGTTTACGCGGCTCATGCGGTCTGTTTCATCTAAACTACGTAAATCTTGATGAGTGAGAACAAAGCCGGTATTCACATCATCAATATGCTGATAGGGCTGCTCATCCACCAGTACAAAACGGGTACGTAAACTTTCATGCCGACTGACAAGCTGGTCAAGGGCTGTTGCAAGCGCAGCATGATCGAGATCTCCGCTCAGGCGCAGAACGGTCGGAATTTGATAGGCCAGACTGACTTCAGTATTAAGACGGGTGAGAAACCACAGGCGCTGCTGTGAGAAAGAGAGTGGCAAATTCTGGCTGCGATCGGCTGCCGGAATGATGGTTTGAGCTGTTACAGGAACGTCGGCGATCAAAACAGCTAAATCTGCCAGAACAGGGTGGGAAAAAAGTACCTGTAAAGGTAATTCCCGCGCCAGTTTTTGGCGTATGCGTGTGGCAAGCTGAATTGCGAGCAGGGAGTGACCGCCGAGTTCAAAGAAATGGTCATAACGACCAATGTGTTCCAGTTTCAGCAGTTCCTGCCAGATTTCAGCCAATGCTGTTTCGATTGCCCCGACAGGCGCTTCATAATAGCGGGTTACGCGCGCAGTCTGATCGGGTATCGGCAGTGCCTTGCGGTTGAGTTTGCCGCTGGAGGTTAATGGAAAGGCATCAAGGATCATAAAGGCACTGGGCAGCATATATTCGGCAAGATGTTGCGCAAGCTGCTCTCTCAGTACAGCAGGGTCAGGTTTTGTATCGGGTTCAGCCAGCAGATAGGCAATCAGTTGTTTATCGCCGGACGGTTTTTCATTGCCAACGGTTTTTTCATGATAATCGTCTTCACAAGCAATAACTGCCGCCTCACGTACACCATGGCACTGTGTCAGTTTGGCCTCAATTTCGCCCAGTTCAATACGGAAACCGCGTATCTTGACCTGAAAATCATTCCGACCGAGGTATTCAATATTACCATCAGGTAACCAGTGCGCCAGATCGCCGCTTTTATACAGGCGGGCATCAGGATCGGAAGAAAATGGATCAGAAACAAAATGTTTGTTCGTTAACTCAGGCAGGTTCAGATAGCCACGAGCAACGGCACTTCCTCCAATGTAAAGTTCACCAGCCACGCCAACTGGAACCGGATTTCCCTGATTATCCAGAAGGTAAATCCGGATATTGTCGATGGGTTTGCCGATAGGAATGCGACCGATATACTGATCCGTCACACATCGCCAGGCAGTGACATGAATTGCCGCTTCAGTCGGGCCATAGAGATTGTGTAACTGGCAGTGGGTAAAATGGGACAGGCACTTCTGCTGTAAGGTATAAGGGAATGCTTCACCGCTACATAAAATATGACGAAGGGAAAGGCAGCGTCCGGCGGGGATCGCACTGAGAAAGAGCTGTAGCATTGAGGGCACAAAATGGATAATTGTAATTTTGTGTTTTTCTGTCACAGATAATAAATAGTGCGGGTCTTTATGGCCTTCCGGACGAGCCAGAATCAACCGCGCCCCAAACATCAGCGGGGGAAACAACTCCCAGACCGAAACATCAAAACTGAATGGTGTTTTCTGTAAAACTCGATCCTGTGGGGTGAACTGATAAGTTTTTTGTGCCCAGAGTAAGCTATTCATCACCGCCCGATGTTCATTCATCACCCCTTTTGGGACGCCGGTTGAACCGGAGGTATAGATGACATAAGCCAGATGGTCTGAGGTTAAACCAAAACTGTCAGGATCTGGGTTATTGTCCGGCATATCTGCAAGCAAGCACTCAGAATTGCTGAGATCGACAACGGGTATGCTATCGGTCAGTTGATTAATAAGATAAACAAAAGGGGTCTGAGTGAGCAGGGCAACCGGAGCAGCATCTTCAAGCATGTAAGCCAGCCGTTCGGCTGGCTGGCTCGGATCGAGCGGAACATAAGCGCCTCCGGCTTTCAGGATGGCGAGTAATCCTACGATCATTTCCAGACTACGCTCAGTACAGATGGCCACCCGATTATCAGGGCGTACCCCTAAGGCCAGCAGATGATGAGCGACCCGATTGGCCTGACGGTTTAGTTCGGCATAACTGAGTGACTGCTCTTCAAAGATTACAGCAATGGCATCAGGAGTATGTTGAACCTGTTTTTCAACTAATTGATGAATAAGCGTGTGTTGTGGGGAGTCGCCAACTGTATTTCGGATGAATATCGCGTCCTGAGAAGGTTGAGCCGTGTTGAAATCCACCAGCAGTTGTTGGCGCTCTCTGGCAGGCAAAATCGGAATATCCAGAATTGGCTGGTGGGGCGTGGTTTCCAGCGCATTAACCAACCCCGTCAGGGCAGTGGTCATATAGTTGATCAGACGAATGGGTTCAATATCTGATACGGTCTGAGCAACCAGACTGAAACCATCTCCCCAGTCATCAACAAACAGGCCAAAGGGATAATTAATCCTCTCTTCCTGCATCAGCAAACGAATGCCTTCCCACTTATTAAAAGTCAGCGCCGACTGACTATGGCGATAGTTGAGCAGGGTGTTGAAGAGCGGTAAAGATGGTGCAATGCCACTACAGTTCTGAGCCTGTGTCAGAGTGGCCTGTTCGTGTTCCAGCAACCTTATCAGGTTTTGACTGGTTTCCTGAACCGTAGTCTGTACACTGTTATCCGTGAGTTTAACCCGGATAGGCAGGGTATTGATCAGTAATCCCATCGCCTGATTGATGCCGGTGCTACCCTGCATACGGCCTAATAAAACTGTACCGAATACCACATCATCGCGTCCGCTGACTTTAGCCAGTACCAGAGCCAGTGCCGTATGAAACAGAATACTGGCGCTGACTCCCTGACGTTTGGCCTGTGTGCGGATCGCTTTGGCAAGTGTGGCATCAATAGGCTGTCGGGCTTCTGCTATTTTTTTATCCCCGCTGTGGACATCCAGTATCCCGAAAGAGACAGTCGGTTCATCCACATCAGAGAGTACTTCACGAAAATAGTCTTCATGAGCTGAAGCAGGAACATTCAGGGATTGGGCAACAAAGTTACGGTAAGGTAATACCGGAGGTAATTTGTGAGTATGGTTGCGTAATAATTCACTGATTTCACTAACGATACTTTCCAGTGTGACATGATCACAGGCTAAATGGTGGATACACAATGCCAGCAACCATTCAGCCCGTAGCGGATCGTAAACAATGTCAGCAGAGAATAACGGCGCCTGACTGATATTAAGGCGATACTGATGAGGATCAGTATATGCCAGTAATTGATCGAGAATGCTCAACTCACTATTTGGTGAACAGATCTTTGTTGGCGAACAGATCTTTGGCGAAAACGTATTAATGCTCAGAAGAGCCTGACGCCAGACTACCTGTACGGGATGCTCCAATCCCTGCCAGAAGATAGAAGTATGCAGAATATCGTGATGGTTAATAACCTGCTGTAATGCTGACAGAAAACTGTCAAGCCGCTCACGACTTTCAAAGGCAAGCAAATTGCGTAACAGATAAGTATCTCCCTGTTGCTGCAACAAATAATGGAAAAAAATCCCTTCCTGTAACGGCGTGAGCGGGTAGATATCCTGAATATTGGCAGCCCCTCCGGGAATTGCAGCCGTAATAGCATCAATCTCATGCTGGGAGAGGGAAACCAGAGTCAGCATGTCGGGAGTAATGGCAGTACAGCCATCAGGGATGAGATTAGCGGGAACTGTGAATGCTGGTGGATCTTCCCGTTTAACGTTTTCCTGAGTGGCACCCTGCTGAACGGACAGTATCGCTTGCGCCATCTCATTCAGTACGGGTTTGGCGAATACAGTCCGAATATTGATAGCCCAGCCCAGACTACGCAGTTGTTCGATAAGACGCACCGCTAACAGTGAGTGTCCGCCCAGCTCGAAAAAGTGATCGTTGCGGCTGATATATTTCACGCCGAGCAGCCGTTGCCAAAGCTGACTCAGGGTCGTTTCAAACTCTCCTACAGGAGCCTGATAATGGCGTGTAACAATAGAGGTATGATCGGGTTTGGGCAGAGCCTCTCGATCCAGTTTGCCACTGGGTGTCAGAGGAAAAGCATCCAGTGTCACAAAGGCACTGGGGATCATATATTCGGCAAGATGTTGCGAAAGTTGCTGCCGCAGCGCCATTGGTTCTGGTCTGATATTGGCTCCGGGCAACAAATTAGTTTCAGGCAATAAATAGGCAACCAGTTGTTTTGAGACTGAGCTATTTTCATCTGGTATGTTCTGATGAGACGAATTTTTATAATAGTTTGAGCTATAAGGCAACACGACGGCTTCGTGTACACCGTCACACTGCCGTAGTCTTGCCTCGATTTCTCCCAGTTCAATACGCAGACCACGTAACTTAATTTGAAAATCATTGCGGCCGAGATACTCTATCCTGCCATCAGGCAACCATCGTCCCAGATCGCCGGTTTTGTACATACGTGCTCCGTGATCAGCAGAAAACGGATTAGTGAGGAAGCGTTCGGCTGTCAGTTCGGGACGGTTCAGATAACCACGGGCAACACAAGCACCTGCGATATAAATCTCTCCAGTGACTCCTGTCGGAACGGGCTGGTGGTATTTATCCAGAATATAAATTTGACTGTTGGAGATGGGATAACCAATCGGTGGCGCTTTGTTCTCCTGGCTGTCACACAGGTACATTGCGACACAAACAGTGGTTTCTGTCGGGCCATAGGCATTGATCATCCGTCGTCCTTTCGCCCAGCGTTTAACCAGCGTAGGCGAACACGCTTCACCACCCACAAGCAGGGTTTGTAGTGTTGCAGGAAGAGAGTCCATTGTTGCCAGTACACTGGGGGATAACAGTGCGAAAGTAATGGCATGAGTCTCTAAATAGTGAGACAGGCTTTTCCCCGGCAGCAGGTCTTCCCGTCTGGCGAGGTAAAGACGAGCTCCGGCCAGTAATGCCATAAAACATTCCCAAATACAGGCATCGAAACTGTTTGAGGCAAATTGTAACAGCCTGCTCTCTGGCGTGATGTTGAGTTTATCCTGCTGGGTAGTAATCAGGTTAGACAGACTGCGATGCTCAACCATGACACCTTTCGGCTGACCGGTTGAACCGGAGGTATAAATGACATAAGCCAGATGGCGGGAGGTTAGCCCCAGAGCCTGAATATCCGGGTTTTCTGCTGAGTTTTCATCCAAGACTGAATATGAGGGAATATCAAGTAGTATTGTTGGCAGGTTATCATTCCCTATCTCAGCTACCGTTGACTGAGTCACCAGTGCGACAGGCGCTGAGTCAGTGAACATATATGTCAGCCTGTTGCTCGGATACGCCGGATCGAGTGGTACAAAGGCACCACCGGCCTTGAGGATACCTAATATTCCCACCACCATTTCCAGACTGCGTTCAACGCAAATCGCCACCCGATCATCAGGTTGAATACCAAGAGCAATCAAATGGTGTGCCAGACGGTTGGCTCGTCTGTTCAGCTCAGCGTAGCTTAATGACTGTTTTTCAAAGACTGCGGCGATAGCGTCTGGAGTGCGTTGCGCCTGCGATTCGAACAACTGATGAATCAGTGCATCCTGCGGAAATTCTGCTTGGGTAGCATTGAAATTCACTAATACCTGTTGACGCTCAATATCGGGCAGGATAGGCAGGTTAACTATTTTAGTATTAGTAAGGGATGGCGTTTCCAGAGTAGTGAGAGCAGCATTAAGCAGAACGGAAAGACGGGAACGGAGCGTTATCACCTCTTGGCCGCTCAGGTAATCAGGAGAAGCGTGGAATTCAATAGAAATCGGAGAAGGCGTATTTTTAGGGTGGGCAATATCGGTATGGTGCTTGATTTTGATCGTCAGTGGATAAGGTACACCGGATTGCATCTCAAAAAATTTGAGTCTGGTATCTTCTCCTTCTATCTGGAAATTAACTTCAATCGACTCAAAGGATAAGGTTATATGAAATAACTCGGTATTCTCTGTTTTTTGCCGGGAATGCCGTTGTCGGCTAAGTTCGACAATCGGGAAACTCTGGTGTTTATGGCAACGCTGCATTTCAGCAGCCACTTTATCCATGACATCACGGAATGTATCTTCAGGTATAACGGTAATACCAATGGGAAACACGGCTGCAAACATTCCTACTGTCTGCCTTTGACGCGAATTTTTGCGGTTATGTAGGGGAACACCGATGACAATATCATTGAGATCTGTTGTCCGGGCAAAATAGCAGGCCAGAACGGCATACATGAAATGCAGGAATGGTCGTTTCCGTCCACCAACAGCGGTTTCTATGCGCTTAAAAAGCGCCTGATCCATTGACCAGATAACAGGCTGTGTGGCAACTGGGTTAGGGTGTTGATTTGTTGGATTATTGGAATGAACCGGTCTGAGTAATGGGGGAGGCAGTTTTTCATACCGTTTTGACCAGAACTGCATATCGTGTGAATAGTTATCTGAAGCGAAATAATGGCGTTCATCCCCAATGAAATCCAGATAAGAGAAAGAAGAATTATCTGCCACCTCTCCTTTTATCAATCGATTATAAGTATCGAGAAGCCTCTCAGAGAGTATAAAAATACCTGCGCCATCAATGATCAAATGATGGCAACAGAGCTGCCAGTAGCGGCAGGTATTACTGACCCGCAGTAAACTGGT
Source organism: Steinernema scapterisci (assembly GCA_000757745.1). Taxonomy (NCBI): domain Eukaryota; kingdom Metazoa; phylum Nematoda; class Chromadorea; order Rhabditida; family Steinernematidae; genus Steinernema; species Steinernema scapterisci. Next base: position 11,422 of record AZBW01017712.1, read on the forward strand.
TCGCCATAACACATCATTATTAAGCTGAAAAGGACGCCTCAACTGGGCATCAATATGCGTTTTTACTCTGACTTTTGCATCGGGATATGATGAAAAATCAAGAATATCCATACTTACAGGCAGTGGATTGACAACCTTTTGTTCGGGTAAGCCGTGAGTATTGATAAATTGCAGACGCATGGAATCGTTACTATGAACAACCTGTTCAAAGGCACGGACAAATAATTCTTCATTCAACTCCCCTTCGATGCAGATAAATATATTGATATTGTAATCATAAGAATCGGGGCGAAGAGCCTGATCAAACCAGATAACCTGTTGAGGAGAGCTAAGAGGATGGGGGGCTGAACAGGGATGATTATCATTGCTAACTACTGAGGAAATCTGTGAAGAGTTGTCATGTAACATACTCATTTCTCCTTGAGAATAGTCCGGTTTTTATTTTTATCTATTTGAAAAGTAAATAATATATTTCCTTTGACGGGCCTTGAAAAAAATACTTAAGCGAATCTGCTGGGAGTTATCAATATTAAAAACACAATTAAACTATAACGTGATTAAATCAAATTAACTGAAACTAATATCGCATGTCGATATTTTTTGTTGAGGAAAGGTTAATTTTGATGAGGTAGATACTATGAGAAATGAGGGGGGTATAAATGGTGCCCTTTACAGCACCATATGATTAATAATCACAGCCAGACGATCAAACATCTCACTGAATAGCCGTTCAGTAAAAGGTACCAGCATCGGGAACAGCAGAGAGAGAGTGAAAATACCGACTGTCAGCGTCAGAGGAAAGCCGACCACGAACACAGAAAGCTGAGGTGTCATGCGGTTCAGCATTCCTAATGAGAAGTTCAGGACTAAAAGCAGGGTAATGAGTGGCATTGCCAGCATCATCCCATTGATAAATATCAGGCTGGCACTCTGTGCCAATAACAGGAAACCTTTTGAATTCAATTGGGCTGGCTGAATAGGAATGGAATAAAAGGTATCTGCCAGAATAGACAAGATCCATAAATGACCATCAAAAGCCAGAAACAGCAGCATCATCAGCATGTTCAGAATACGCGCTAAAATTGGCATATTCGGACCACCGGTCGGGTCAAAAAATGTGGCAAAAGACAATCCCATCTGTAGACCCAGCACTTCACCGGCATGGCGCACCACGGCAAAAGCAATCTGGATGGTTAACCCCAGAGCAACCCCAATCAATACCTGTTGGATCAGAACCCAGATCCCTGCAACGGAAAAAATCGGAATTTGCGGGGAGGGGATGCCGGGAACCAGTAAGGCAGTGATCACTAATGCCAGCCCGATCCTGACTTTTATCGGCATCTGTTTTTCACTAAAAATCGGCGCGATGCTGAACAAGGCCAGAAGGCGCGCCAGTGGCCAGAAAAAATCACTGACGAGGCGGGAAAGTGTTTCACTGTCAAATGGGATCATGATTAACCAATAATAGCGGGAATGCTGCTGAAAAGTGTCCGCATATAATCCAGCAACAGATTCAGCATCCACGGCCCGGCAACGATAATTGTGACAACAACCGCCAGAATTTTAGGAATAAACGACAGTGTCATTTCGTTTACCTGTGTCGCTGCCTGCAACAGACTAATCACTAAACCGCATACCAGCGCAGAGAGAAGCAGCGGCGCAGCCAGCGCCAGTGCGACTTTCATTGCTTCAACACCAAGTGCCATTACCGATTCTGGAGTCATAATTTTTCAAACCGTTTTTGATCTTTTTAAGAAAAATCCCGTCAGACGTAAAAACTTTGCGCTAACGAACCAAGCAATAACTGCCAGCCATCTACCAGAACAAATAACATCAGTTTGAATGGCAGCGATATTGTGGCGGGAGGAACCATCATCATCCCCAGAGCCATCAGAACACTGGCGACAACCAGATCAATGATCAGGAAAGGAATGAAAAGCGTAAAGCCAATCTGGAATGCAGTTTTTAGTTCACTGGTAATGAAAGCAGGAACCAGAACCCGCATCGGGACAGAATCGGCAGTTTCGAATGCTTCCTGATCAGCCAGACGGGCAAACAGTGCCAGATCATTTTCCCGCGTCTGACGCAGCATAAACTGACGCACGGGATGAGAGCCTTTCTCCAGTGCCGTTTCCAGAGAAATTTTGTCTTCACTGAAAGGCAGATAAGCATCCTGATAAACTTTATCGAATACCGGCGCCATAATGAAAAAAGTCATAAACAGGGCTAAACCCAGCATAACCTGATTCGGTGGGGCTGAAGGGGTTCCCAGCGCATTACGCAGTAAACCCAGTACGATGATGATGCGGGTAAAACTGGTCATCATCAGCAGGGCTGCGGGAATAAACCCCAGCGCAGTAATGAAAATCAGGGTCTGAACCGGCAGTGACCAGCTTTGCCCGCCATTTGCCAGCGGCTGACTGATGATACCCGGTAATTCCGCCGCTGCATTCATGGGAAACAGTGACAGTAAAAACGCCATAAACACCGCCGCCAGACGCGCCGGATAAATGCACGAAGCGAATTTTTGGCCTGTTATGTGATTGCCTATCATAAGAAAAACTCTATTTTTCATTGTCGTCCCTGTCGTTCTTAGTTTTTCGCTGAAGCTTATTTTTTAACAATTCACCGAAAGGAAGTTGACCGAAAGGAAGTGTTTTGAGTACGGTTTCCTTTTCCGTGTCATCAGGGGGAACAGGCAACTGATGTAACATATTGATCTGCTGAGGTGTCACACCCAGCACCAGCCAGTTGTCTTCGATTTCAACCACGACAACCCGTTCTTTTGGCCCAAGCGAACAACTTGCTTTTACATTGAGTAATCGGTGATTTTTGTTTTTGGCAGGCGCAAGTCCCAGACGACGGATCAACCAGGTTATGAAAAATATCAGTAACAGAATCCCGCCCAGAGCACTACTGATCTGCATCAGCGTCTGACCGGTAGAAAGGGGAGGAGTATGTGTTACTGCTGTACCAATCGGTGCGGCATCTGATGCCGCACCACTTTGGAAAGATGTATTAAGAGAAGGCTGGTTCGCCATCATGGTTAACGACTCAGACGACGCATGCGCTCAGAAGGTGTGATGATATCCGTAATACGGATACCGTATTTGTCAGATACGACGACCACTTCTCCTTGTGCAATCAAATAGCCGTTGATCAGGATATCCAGCGGTTCACCGGCCAGACCATCAAGGGAAACAACGGAACCCTGAGAAAGTTTCAGCAGTTGTTTGATAGTCATTTTGGTGCGTCCCAGCTCAACAGAGAGCTTGACGGGAATATCCATAATCAGATCAATATCAGAAAGCTGGGAGAGCGCATCCTGCGGTTCAAGGCTTTCAAAAATTGACGAGCCGCTGTCAGAGGCAAGCTGTGCAGCCTGTTGTTCCAGCGCCTCTGCCCACAAGTCTTCAGTCGAGCTGGTATCTGCGGGTTGTTTAGCATCACTCATTGGGCTTTTCCTCATCCAGAGCATTTAAAACAGGGTTAATCAGGTGTTCAACGCGCAGGGCATACTGCCCGTTGAGTGTTCCATATTGGCTGGTGAGCACGGGCACACCATCAACGTGAACGATCAGACGTTCAGGTTTTTCAATCGGCAAAACGTCGCCGCGCTTTAACTGGAGAATTTTTGACAGTCGCAGGGGAATATCAGCAAAATTTGCCACCAGTTCCAGTTCTGAGTTCTGAACCTGTTTCACCAGAATGTCACGCCACTGCCCATCTTCCTGCCGTACATTTTCCACCGGAGGGTTTGTCAGCAGTTCACGCAGGGGTTCAATCATGGCAAACGGAATACAGATGTTGAATTCCCCGTACAGGTCGCCAATTTCCACCGTGAATGGGGTGGTGACCACGATATCATTAGGGGAAGTCGTGATATTGGTGAATTTCACCTGCATCTCAGAGCGCACATATTCCACTTCAATCTTAAAGATGGAATCCCATGCGTCACGATAGGCATCCAGTGCCAGTCTCAGCATCCGGTTGATGATCCGCTGTTCGGTATAGGTGAATTCACGGCCTTCCACTTTGGTCGGGAAGCGGCCATCACCGCCGAACAGGTTATCAACAGCGATATAAACCAAACTGGGTTCAAAAGCGAATAGTGCGGTTCCCCTCAATGGTTTCAGATGCACCAGATTGAGGTTGGTCGGCACGGCCAGATTGCGGGCAAACTCATGATAAGGCTGGATTTTAATAGCGCCGACCGTAATATCCGGACTGCGGCGCAGCATGTTAAACAGCCCCATTCTGAATTGGCGGGCAAAGCGTTCATTGATGATTTCCAGCGACTGCAAACGCTCGCGTACAACACGGCGCTGTGTGTTCGGATCGTAAGGGCGAACCTCACTCTCTTCTGATGACGCAGTTTGTTCTACGTCATCCGCAGCAGCACTGTCACCATTGAGCAGAGCATCGATCTCTGCCTGTGAAAGAATATTGTCACTCATCGTGATTATCGCAGAATAAACGTAGTAAACAACACATCGGTGATCGCTTGATCAGGTTCACCGGGTATCAGTGTTGGGCTCAGTGTCTGTTTAATGTCTTCCACTAAACGTACTTTGCCGTCATCTTTTGCCAGATCAGTAGATTTCTGGCGGGATAACAACAGCAGCATACGGCTACGAACTTCAGGAAGATAATCATGGAAGCGCTGACGCGTTATTTCATCGGACAGACGCAACGTCAAGCCGACATACAAAACACGATCAAAATGATCTTCGTTGTCTATCAGATTGACGGTAAAAGGTTCCAGCGTCATGAATACCGGAGTATTAATGATTTTGGCTTTTTCTGCACTGTTACTGCCTGATTGCTTCATTGTCCACCAGCTATATCCTCCGATGGCGGTACTCAGAATGGCAATCAGTATTAACAGTATCATCCAAATTGGTTTTGTGCGTTTACGCTCGTAGCTATAATCAGACATGGACAGACAAATTCCTGTTTTCTGTAGTGGGTAAGGCATCGCGCATTCCGTGGCGGGAGTTCCTTATCCAACAAATTCAACATCAATTATCCCGCGTCTTTGTTCCGGCAATGGCAGGAACAAACGCGGAAAAAACCATTAACTCACTCGTTTGTTATCGGCTCTGTTTCATTTTTTTGCAGTGCTATCGCCGCAAATACTTAATTCAGGCGAAAATGTCTACGCCTCCCCGGCTTGAAGCGAGTTGCTGAGGTGTTAACCGGATCGTGGATTCATGAGTCGCCGGTGCCTGTGCTGCTGCCAGTGTGCCATTATTTTCAGTATGGCTTTTAGTCTGGCTGCCGGTATTGGCCTGCTGTTGTGGATCGGCGGCCTGTTCCTGTTGCCAGTTTCCTGAAGCATCACTGCCGACACTGCTCTGAGCCAGTTGGATGCCGTTTTCCGCCAGTGAATGGCGAAGGTTCGGCAGAGCGGCTTCCAAAGCGGCACGCACATGCTGATGAGCTGAGACAAAATGAAGTTGTGCCTGATTATCTTCAACATTCATACGGATATGCAGTGCGCCCAATTCCTGTGGATGTAAGCGTAATTCAGCCTGTTGCAGCCCGTTCCGGTTAAAAAACAGTACCTGTTGGTTGAGCTGCTGCTGCCACTCTTCACTGCCGAGATGAGCACTCAGTAAAGGCGCAGATGCACCATTGAGCTGAAACTGTCCGTTTGTCTGATTTCCCGCAGAGAGCAGGGGAGCACTAAACAGGTTGTGCAAAGCGTTTGGCGCTGATGCTTCCGCAGAAGCTGAGGCCAGTGCTGATGCGCCCTGTATTGACGTAAACTCTTTCCCGCTTTCCTTTCCGCTAAATGACAGCGTTGAGTTTTGTTCAGTCATACCATTAGCGGCTGATTTTGCTTTTCCGGTGGTCGATGCCAGCGCAGCACGGTTTGTCGTTGTCCCCTGGGCGGTGAAAAGATCGATATCGCCATCTGAATCATTCTCTTCACTGTTTTCAGTCGGATCTGTTGCCCTCAGCGCTATATCTGCCAGCGTCTTTTTGCCTGATAGCTTTCTGTCGGATTCGGATAAAGTATCTTCGATACTATTTTCCGTGTGCAGTAAACCTTCTGTGTGTTCTGAACCTTCACCGACTGACTGGCGGCTGATTAATCCGGCCAATTGGACAGGCATGGCGTTGATTAACATTTCAGCAGAAAGAAGGTCATCATCTTCGGATAAGGTAAATTTTGCATCATTGTAGGATGCAGAAGATCCTGATACAGAAGGCTTGTCCTGCATGGCGATCTGATCAGTCACTGCCCGTGAAGAAGATAAGTTTTCTTCCTCTCGTTTATCAGTGGCCTGTTTCTCACCAGATTCGCTATTGCTGCCATTTGTGCGATTTTTAGCGGTCTGAGCAGAAGTTTTCTGTTCTGCATTGAGATACCGGCCAAATTCAGTCGTCTGTTCTTTAGCAGTGTTACTGCCCTGAGGGGAGCTCAGCGCTGGCTGATTTTTCCCCGCATTTTTTTCAAGTGTTAAATCAGTAGGCAAAAGAGTGAGATTCATTGTTTCATTCTCCGTTGTGCACCACGTTGTGCGTACTCATCCATTTGTTTTTGCTCCATGCGATTCTGGTGTAACTTCAAACTATGTTCTGCCCGTTGTTGCAGCGTATCAAACGCGTTCAGACGCTGCTGTTTTTCCTGCCACTGCGACATGGCCTGCTCAAGCCGTTTTTTCCATTGGTTGAGCTGTAATCTGTGTTGCTCGATGGCCATTTCCAGCGTTTTCATAAACTGCTGGTAATTCTGCCAGGTCGAGCTGGACATGCCGCTGCTTAGTGTGTCGTTCAAACGTGTACGATACTCATCCTGATAACTCATTAACGCCGTGAGTTGTTGCTCCATTTGCTGATGGCTCTGGCGTATCTGCGCCAGTTGTGTCGCCGCTTTTTCCGCTGCGTCCTGAGCAAGTTCGCGCAAAGTCACAAGAGGGGAGTGTTGTTGCATGTATATCCTCAGCGTTTCAGAACATCTTAGCTTGGTAATAACTGTTGTAGCTGGGCACATGCTGCATCGTACTCACTGCGTTCTTCGATGGCCTGATGCAGGAACTGCGCCATATGCGGATATAGCTCAATGGCTCTATCCAGCAAAGGATCGCTGCCAGCAGCATAAGCCCCGACATTAATCAGATCCCGGTTGCGCTGGTAGCTGGAAAGCAGTTGTTTAAAATGCTGTACCCGCCGGTAATGGGTGTTATCAATCAGGGCTGTCATGGCCCGGCTGATTGAGGCTTCAATATCGATAGCCGGATAATGCCCGGATTCTGCCAGTGCCCGCGACAGAACAATGTGACCGTCCAGAATGGCGCGGGCAGAATCAGCAATCGGGTCCTGCTGGTCATCGCCTTCGGTCAGGACGGTATAGAATGCGGTGATTGAACCGCCATCACTGACACCATTACCTGCACGCTCTACCAGTGCCGGTAATTTAGCAAACACAGAAGGGGGATAACCTTTGGTTGCCGGAGGTTCACCAATTGCCAGTGCAATTTCACGCTGCGCCATGCTGTAACGTGTCAGGGAATCCATAATCAGCAGAACATGTTTCCCGCGATCACGAAAATCCTCTGCTATGCGGGTTGCATAAGAAGCTCCCTGCATTCGCAGTAATGGAGAAACATCAGCAGGTGCGGCAACAACTACCGAACGAGCCCGTCCTTCTTCACCTAAAATATTTTCGATGAAATCTTTAACTTCCCGGCCACGTTCACCAATCAGACCGACCACAATAACGTCAGCCTGCGTATAACGGGCCATCATGCCGAGCAACACACTTTTACCCACACCAGAACCGGCGAACAATCCCATCCGCTGCCCCCGCCCGACAGTCAGCAGAGCATTGATGGCGCGCACGCCTACATCCAGTACGTCGCTGATGGGGGTACGTTGCAGGGGATTGAGTGGTGGAGTGGTTAAGGGGGCACGATATCCGGTATCCGGGGCAGGTAAACCATCAAGAGGACGCCCGGCACCATCCAGAACCCTGCCGAGTAATTCCGGCCCCAGTGGTAAACGCCGTCCGCTACCAGCATCTTCACCATAAGCACGGGCATAGACACGGGCACCCGGCACAATGCCTTCAAGCTCTTCCAAAGGCATCAACAGTAACTTTTCACCATTGAAGCCGACGACTTCACTTTCGACTTCTTCAAGCGTGTTACCATTTTGCCGTTCAATCAGGCAGGTTGCTCCCAGCGGCAGATGTAAACCCGTGGCTTCCAGTACCAGACCCGTGGCGCGGGTCAGACGTCCGTAACGCCGTATTTTAGGCGTTTTTTCCAGACGTTTTTCCATGCAATCTAATGTCGCCAGCCAGCGCCCAAGTCTCGCAGTCATCACAGTTCTCCTGATCCCGCCAGACGGCACATTTCATGCCAGCGTGTTGCCAGACTGGCATCCAGATCGCCTTCATCAGCGCTGACCTTACAGCCGCCCGGATGCAGTTTGTTATCTGCAATCAGACGCCAGCCATGCAGAGCCAATATTTCGCCCAGTTGTTGTTCAACCAGCGGGATATCTTGTGGGTGAACCCGCAATTGAGGTTTGCCACTGAACATGGGTTCCTGCTGAATAAATTCACGGATCTGATTCAGCAGGGCAGTGCCGTCACACACGGCCGGTTGGCCGATAATATGCTGGGCTGCGGTCAGGGAAAGCTGCATCAGACGTGAAGCAATAACCGTGTCCAGACCATCCAGTGAATGACTGAAATCATTTAACAGCGCTTTCCATTGCTCAATCACAACCTGCTGCTGTTCTCCGGCTTCCTGTAATCCCTGTTCAAATCCGGCTTTCCGGCCTGCTTCAACACCCTGTTCATATCCACGGGCATGGCCTTCAGCAACACCCTGTTCATGACCCGCCTGACGTGCCTGTTCTTTCAGTTCATCCAGTATTCTGGCCTGTTCCTGTAGACGCTCCTGCTCACTTGGCTCCTGATTATCCGATGATTCCGTCTTATTCCGGTCAAGAGCTGCCTGTAATGTTTCCCACGGAGTCAGTTCACCCGGCAGCCATCGCTGCCAGTTTCCATTATTTGAATTATCAGACATAGGTATCATCACCACCATTCAGGATCATTTCCCCGGTTTCTGCCAGACGACGAACCACAAGCAGAATGGCTTTCTGTTCAGCTTCCACCTGAGACATACGAACCGGACCACGGGTTGCCAAATCATCACGCATAATTTCAGCCGCACGCTGAGACATATTGTTGAGGAAGTGGTCGCGCAGTGCCTGATCGCAGCCTTTCAGAGCAATCAACAGAGAATCAGTGGTAATTTCCTGCAACAGACGCTGGATACTGCGGTCGTCCACGCCGATAAGGTTTTCAAACAGGAACATTTCATCAATGATTTTCTGTGCCAGTTCACCGTCATAAGTACGGACTGCATCGATAACACTTTCTTCCTGCTGGCTCTTCATCAGGTTGATAATCTCTGCCGCAGTACGAATACCACCCATTTTGCTGCGTTTCAGGTTCTGACCATCCAACAGATTGTTCAGAACTTCGGTCAGTTCTGCCAGTGCGGCTGGCTGAACACCACCAAAGGTCGCAATACGCAGCATGACATCATTACGCAGGCGATCATCAAACATGGCGAGAATATCGGCTGCCTGACCACGATTCAGGTGAACCAGAATCGTGGCAATGATCTGCGGATGCTCATCGCGGATCATGTCAGCCGCAGATTGTGGCTCCATGAAGTTAAGCGTTTCGATACCGGTTGTGGTATCGCGGGATTCAAGAATATCTTCCAGCAGACTGGATGCACGTTCTTCACCCAGCGCTTTCACCAGCACACTACGGAGATACTCATTGGCATTAATGCTGAGAGCCGCGTACTGTTCGGCATCTTCTACAAACTGGGTCATCACTTCAGCCAGTTGTTGATTGGAGATTTGCTTCATCCCCGCCATTGCAATACTCAGTTGTTGTACTTCCCGGGAATTCAGGTGCTTAAACACCTCAGCCGCCTGATCTTCTCCCAGGGTCATTAACATGATGGCGCTTTTTTCTGTTCCGGTCAGGCTCATTGTTCGTTACTCATCCATTGGCGGATCACCAGCGCAACTACGCGAGGATCTTTTTCCGCAAGTTCACGGATACGCTGGCTTTGAATCTCAGCATTGACACGCTGGCGGGCCAACTGACGGCGCATGTTTTCATCCTGCTCAGCACTGGATTCAGTTGCTGGCTTATTCTGTTTTTTCTGCGCTTCCAGAGCGGCTTTTTCCGCAGCACGTTTTCTGGCAATTTGCGGCACGATCATCTTACGCCACAGCAGCCATGCAACCAGTGCTAACAGTAACCAACGGCCCAACTCCAATAATTTCTCCAGCAGGACAGGATGTTGCCAGAACGGCAGCGTTTCTATCACTTCGGCTGTGTTATTGAACGGTGTATTGACGACATTGAGGCTGTCACCACGCTCAGTAGAGAAGCCCATTGCTTCACGAGTCAGTGATTCAATCTGGGATAACTGTTCTGGTGTCAGAGCCTGAGTTTCCGGGCCGTTTTCCCCCTGAACAGTGGCATAGTTGACCACAACCGCAACAGAGAGCCGCTCCACGCCACCTGCCTGTAACTGGGTATGGCGGATAGTACGATCCACTTCATAGTTGATGGTTTCATCGTGACGATTATTGCGGTTATTACTGATCATGCGTTCATAGCTGTTATTGCCATTACGCCCTTTATCAGACTTATCGTCGCCATTTTTGGCATTTGGTTTTTCAATTGGTGCGCTTGGTGCGGCACTTGGCTGATTCGACAACGCTCCCGGCACACCACCGACTAATGGCCCGCCGCTTTGTTCAGTTGCACTGGTCTGTTTAGAACGCACGGCAGCCTGATTAGGTGGTTGGTTAGGCTTATACTCTTCCGCAGTTTCTTCACGGCGGGAAAAATCGACTTGCGCAGTGACCTGTGCATGAACATTACCACGACCGACAACAGGTGCCAGAATTGTTTCAATGCGATGCTGGAAGCGGTTTTCGACTTCCTGTATGTATTTCAGCTGGGTGGTATTTAAATCCCGCCCGTTAGCATCAGATTGAGTCAGCAGACGCCCGGCCTGATCCACAATGGTGACATTGCTTGGTGGCAATCCGGCCACACTGCTTGAAACCATATGGACAATGGCATTGATCTGCCCTTCATCCAACGCGCGGCCCTGCAACAACCCGACTGTTACGGAAGCAGAAGGTGACTTCTGTTCACGCACAAACAGGGAAGGCTTCGGTAATGCCAGATGGACACGGGCACTCTGCACCGGGCCGAGTGATTCGATAGTGCGCGCTAATTCGCCTTCCAGCGCACGCTGATAATTAACCTGTTCACTGAACTGACTGATGCCGAATTTCTCTTTATCCAATAACTCAAAACCCGCAGCGCCTCCTTTCGGTAAGCCTTGTTGTGCCAGTTTCAGTCTGGTTTCATGCACCTTATCAGTCGGTATCATGATAGCAGAGCCGTTTTCGGCAAAACGGTAAGGGACATTCATTTGAGTTAGTTGGGTAACGATCTCGCCGCCGTCCTTATCACTCAGATTACTATAAAGCACCCGATAATCAGGGCTGCGCAACCAGAGGAAAAGGGCGACGATAATAGCGATGGCAGCAGAGCCAGCAACTAATAATGGAACTTTTGGATCAGCTTTTATCCTGTTGATGATAGCGCTGAAACCCTTCTGTGGATTCTCAGCGTCGGTTGTTGCTGCACTCATAGACGATCCTTGCCTTGCTGGTCAACATGAATACTAAAAGCGTGGCGTAACAAAACAGACTCCCCATACGCAAGCGAAAACATTATTCCTATATCTTTCATTTTATTAAAAATTACCTCTTTGCTGACCTGATCTGCCTCAGTGATATCGTTATCTGTATCACCGGGAATTGATTGATTTGCCACCACGATGCAACTTAAAAACAATTGATATAATTAATCCCGTCATTATTCGCTGTTCACACATCTTTTAATGGCACAATAAGCTTCGAATTTTTACGTTAATTACCCGCTTTAGTTTGAATTGGCTATGTTACGGTGGCAGCCTGAAAAAACTGCCAACCAGCCCACGGCTAATATGGCATTTAATCACGTAATCAATAGGGTGATTTAACACGAGGTTTTTATGTCAATTCAGGCAATTGAAGGTGTACTGCAACAGATGCAGGCGCAGGCATTACAGGCTGCAAGTATCGCGAAGCCTATGCCGGTAAAAGGAGGCTTTGCCAGCCAGCTCACCGCAGCAGTAGAAAAAATAAATATGTCCCGCGTAGAAGCCGCCAAACAGGCACAGGATTTCACACTGGGTGCGCCGGGCGTGGAACTGAATGATGTGATGGTCAATATGCAGAAAGCCACTATTTCACTGCAAATGGGTATTCAGGTCAGGAACAAACTGGTCAGTGCGTATCACGAAGTCATGAATATGCAGGTTTAGTAGTATATTGGTTTGATTTTGTAGCTAGTGACTTCTGTTTGTGAATTTTTTGGGGCATATATGGGACAATAGTGAGCTATTTTGTTGAATAGTGTCCCATCCTGAATAAGGTTGAAACTTCTTTTTATTACATCACTGGCAGCCACAACAAAACGATGCTCTCTTTATGATGAAGTCACAAATATGTCACATGCAACGTTTAGTGTTGTGAAAACACAAAAAGAAAAAACCCGTTATCTTGTTGATAGATAACGGGTTCTTATATGGTGCGACTACCGGAATCGAAATATAATATAACTAACTAAATATATTAAATTTATTTTTAGTTATTGCTTTTATGCCCCTTTTAATGCCCCCGAATTTTTTTCCTTCTCCTATTTTTTCTATCTTACTAATTTTAATTATCTTTATTGGTTTTTTGTCTGTTTTATAATCGCATTGAAGCAAAAAAGCCGTGAGGGTTAAAAATGGTCAAATTGGGCGGCCATTTCACGCTCAGGGCTTTAGGTTAAAATTTATCATTTTTACGAAGTCGATCACAAATTAAAGCGGGTTATTCCTGTGGCTTAGCGCGGGCTTTCCTGTCTAATAATTCTCCGCTATAAGAATCGAAATAACGGCTGGGCCAGATCTCTGAGGGATGGATGCCAAGATAATCTGCAATGATCCATTCACCTTTCGGCCACGGTCTGCTGAATGCGTTTGCCAGTGTTGAGGAACCAAGCCCCGCTTCACGGGAAACTGCCGCTAAGGTTGTACCACGTTTACGTAATGCGGCGATAATGTCGGCCTGATGCCAGTCTTTTTTAATTTCAATCATTCCTGCTACCCCTTTCCATTAATGAATATTGATGGTGGCGATTCAAGCAGGGTTAGCAGACTGGGTTCACACCAGCGAGGCCGAAGCCTCCCCTGCCTGAACCACCATTGAAAAGGTGAGCGCAGGCGCACTGGCAGAAACATCCTACCAGTGTCAGTGAACACAAGGCTGCTAAACCTTGACCATTAGATTTTGCTAATGGCGGGAATACTTTAACGGATTGTTTTATCTAACTCAATAACCAAACGGCTAAGTTGAACGGCTATAAACCTGCTGAGCACAGTACCGGTGTACTTTAAATTTAGTTGCCCCCTGCGCGACCAAACTGAGAGTTAAACTCTTTTGTAGGTCAAGGCGCAGTGAATTTGGCTCTCCGTTATCACACAAACTTAGGGGAGAATACGGACGGCTAAATCAATCTTTGTTGTTTATTTTCGTTCGTGATCGCTTCGCTATCCGTATTTCCCCTCTGTTTTTTAGACCTATGTTACTTATTTCAAAACATTCCCTGCGTGTCGGTTAGGTTCACCGTTCCGTGGTGCGTCAGATTAATGTGTAGCAAGGCGAGGTAGTGTTGAGTTTTTGCAGGAGTTCGCGACGTGCTCAGCACGGCGATGGAATACTCCCCGTTCAGTACCTGATCCGCTCAGGATGAACGCCTCATTAATCGTGACGTGATGTGATTTCTCCTTTTTTTACTGCATCGGCCTGTTGCAAGGCAGTGTGTTGAAAACCAGACCGGACAATTGTTCATCAATCAAACAAAATGCCAGTCTGTACGGGTCAATGGCTTATTTCGAGCGGTTTCATTGAGTAATTAGAGGTTCAAATGGGTTGTAAAGGCAGGCCGGACGTGCTCTGGACGTTGGCCGCTTAGCGGCGTCACTTGGTAATCGCT